>FIZV01016779.1:0-11338 GCA_900050545.1 Trionymus perrisii | reverse complement strand
AAACATATTTTTTTTTTTTTTTTTTATGTTTTCCAACAAAACAAAAATTAACTGTCCTGATAAAATATTTTACAATTTTTTTTTTCTGCAAAAGGTATAGAAAAAGATTTTCTAAAAAATTTTAAACAAACAATGTTTGATAAAATTTGCAAAAAATGTGTGCTAAATTTCTTTTAACTAATCATGCAAAATTCCAAAAAAATCCCAAAATTTTAAACAAACAATGTTTGATAAAATTTGCAAAAAAGGTGTGTTAAATTTCTTTCAACTAATCATGAAAAATTCAAAAAAAAAATCAAAAAGCTTTTCCTCAAACTTTGAAAAAATTGTCACCGGTTTCCAGAATTTTTTTTTACGAATATTTGATCAAATTTCTTAAAAATTTTCTGCATGAAAAATGTTTTGCAGAATTTCTAGAAAATTTTTCTCTAAATTTTTAGTGAATTTTTTGCAAAATTTATAGAGAAATGTTCCCAAAATTTTTAATGATTTTTTCGCAAGATTTGTGGAAATTTTTTTTAGAGTTTTTTCAAAACTCCTAAGACAATTTAAAAAAATAGAAATAAAACAAGTATAGATAAGTAGATACAAGTACTTATGTCAAACGTTGCTCACTAGTTTTTTTTTGTTTAATAAAATTTATATTCAGATACATTTTACATACCAACCTAGCTCATACGTAATTTAATGCAAAAATAGAGTATATGGATCAAATAACTTCGGTCTGTTGAAGCGTTAAAACTTATATAATCTTGCCTAGGTATAAGTATCTGGACCAGGACAACGTTTTGTTTTACGGCTAATTCGGATGGCGGCGTGCACATTGTACCAGTATAACAACTCGATACTCGATATTGTGTAGGTACTGCCTATTCCAGATTCAGGAAAAAAATCACTCGTTCGTAATCTTTGATAATGACATAATGAGATTCGGTGTTGATTTCTTGCCTACCAAAAAAAAAACTAAAAAAAAAAAAAAAACTACTCGTAAATAGTATAACTATACAGAGAGATCAGTGATCACGAGACGAGATTTTCCTTCTCTGGTGCACAGGCAAACAATACATGTGCGAATTTTCTATTATAGAATCAGCACGAATCGTTAAATTTGCTTATCCGAACAGTGGTTACTAATTGTGATTTTTCATCTGAATGAGCAGATTGATATAGTGCTGAATACTGAATAAATATCTTTGGTTGAGATTGAGAATACGTCGACACGTCGTATTAATTCTGTACTCTTCGTGCAGGTGTTCGGTAGATTAAGTTTTTTTTAATTTACGTCGCGTCTTGTCGTGTACCTGCTTATGTAACTTTTTCTTTCAATCGTTGAACTGATGAGGATGAAATTAAACTGATGAATTTTTAATTCGATCGGTACTACGTAGGTGATGATTTCAGGATAGTATAAGGTCGAAGCAGGAATAAGGATAGGAGGAGCTGTGAGGATTTTTTTAAACCCATTATTTCGATTAGTTTTTTTTCATCAGGATTGATTTCTCGATCGATAACAACTTTTCAATAATCATGTACTGGATTGTGAAATTCTGCGAAATTATTTGTAAATAAAAACCATACCAGATTGAAAATTCCTCCAGCACATTCCTATACCTGCTTAAATCAAACCACCCATTCCAACAACGAACCCGGTATAAAGAAATAAAATTATTATGGTAAAAAAGTATGCAAAACCAGCATCTAATCGTTAGCATTTCCGGTGCTGTTCAACGTGATAATCTATCTTATAATTTTCGATGCTCTCAAAGAGACCTAACCGAACCACACATACCAGGGTAAATCGTGTTCGCCATTTTTCAAAACCGGATTGAAAACAGAGGAAAAAGCTACAGCTATATTCCGCGTATGCAAAACAAAAAAAAACCATCGATGGTAAAAGTATCTGAATAAAATAAACAGAAACACGGTGCTCTCGACTCTGTCGGGTTAATCGCACTTCGACATTTTCTTGACGCGATTAATCGCAACCGAAGGTGAGCCAGCTCGGGCATCAGCATCAGGCAATTCCAATTCCAAATCGACTTATGTACAGGTTAAGCGTGTTCGGAGTAGGTGGCGAAGTTCGTAAATGGTTTTGCGCAAACAGATGCCATTACATTGGTTTCATTCTGTGCCATGTCGCAGAAGTGGTGATGAAAAATTAATATTCTTCGAGCGAGATAATCCAATCCGAAGATTTAAAAGTAATCGACGATGGTGTGAAATTTGACTCGAGTATGGGCACACAACGAATCTCTACTTTCTTTTTTACCTGAATGCATTATTTTCGCAGTTCGTGTAATTTTTTTCCCATTTTGTGAAACATTTTTGAGGTAGAAAATTTTTTGGAATTTAAAAAAAAACAGCTGGATTTTTTAAAGAAAAATTCTGGGTATTCTGCAGAAAATTCTTCAAGCAGAATTGCAAAAGAAAAATCTCTACGTTGAGTTTTTAAAAATTTTGAAAAAAAAACTCGAATTTTTTTCAAAATTTTTAGGAATATTTTGTAGAAATTTTGCGAAAAAATCTTCAAGCAGAAAATATTTTAGAATAAAAAAAAACTTCATTTTTTTTGAGTTTTATGGAATATTCTATAGAAATTTCGTAAAAAATTCTTCAAGCAGAAAATTCTTTGGAATTGAAAAAAAAACTACACGTTAATTTTTAAAAATTTTGAAAAAAAACATTTTTTTCAAAATTTTGTGGATAATTTTGTAGAAAATTCGTAAAAAATTCTTCAAGCAGAAATTTTTTTGGAATTCTCCTCGTTATTAATTTTTTTTAAAAAGAATTTTGTAAAAAAAAAAACTACTTTCTACACATTTTTTTTTTAATTCTGTGGAATATTCTATAGGAATTTAGTAGAAAATTCTTCGTAGAAAATTTGAATTTCGTAAAAAATATTCAAATATAAATTTTTTTAAATCTTGAAAAAGCTGACATTTTTTTTTTTTAGAAATTTGTGAAAAAATCTCTACTTCTGTTATTTTTTTAGTGGGGGGAGGGGGGAATTCATTCGTCCAACGTTTTATGCGTAAATTTTTTCAGTTTTATGTGAAAAATTAATTAAAAATCCTTCGTGTATATTTTTTTAAAAAATTTGTAAGCAGTGAATATTAGGCAATTTTTAAAAAAATGCTCCATATTAAATTTTTAGGAATTTTTTGAAAAAACTTATGGTAATTTTCCTTAAATTTCGTGACAAATTTTCCAAGCAGAAAATTCTGTTGAATTTTGAAAAATCTCCGTGTCTCTTGTCTGAATTTTTTTGAACTTTTTGGAAAAATCTCGAGGTAATTTTTTTTTTTTTCTAATTTTGTGGGAAAACTCTACATACATTTGCATATTTTTTTCAATTTTTTGAAATATTCCGTAGAAATTTCGTAAAAATTCTTCAAGCAGTTTTTTTTTGGAAATTTTGAAAAAATCTCCATGTCGATTTTTTTGGAATTTTTTCAAAAAAATTCAAACAATTATTTTTTTTAATTTTCATATTGATCACACTGCATAATTTTTCCCACAATGTAATACTTATAGAAAAAATTTCTAAAATTACTACTCATTCGTTACAATTCCTTTAACTTCTAAAAATGTAGGTAATTATTTGTTTGAAAATGGTCAAAGTATCCACCGCATGTGCTTTCCTAACACGATACCCTGTACAACTTGACCGATAAAAATTTTATCACTTCACCTATTTCCCTTGTAAGAAAATATTTCCACGTTTTCAACCTACACAAACGAACGGAGCAAGTGTATTGGAGTTATTGTAAACCAAACTGCATATCGCGTTTTCGAAAAAAAATGACTCATTGTTCGCTTAGCGTGGCGTAAAAAAATCGAGAATTTTTTCCGTTACTCGGATATCTTACCTATAACGTTTTCTTTTCACGTATCAAAAAAAAAAAGTAGAAAATAATTTAAACAAACAAGTGATTTTCTTATTCGTTGGTTGAATTGTCTACACATGCTATTTTGTATAGTATTCAAATGAGCAGGAAATTTATGGCGGAACTGAATGTAAGACGAGAGTATTGGGGTAGATATTTAGCCATTTTTTTGTGTTTTTTTTTCGACGACTATATATTGTACAAAAGGCACAAGGACGGTGAACGACCTGTCGTCGTCGTCTTAGCTCACGACGACAGTTATCTGTGGTTTTGACAAAAGAATCGAAAATACTTTTGTATTAGTACTTGGTGTACAAAATCTGGACCATTTATTATACTGTCCAATCTCTGTGAATACGTAAGATCGGCACTATTGAGGGTAGGTTTAGTGACCCAGCCACAATGGTGAAATTGTAGAAAGCCATTCTGTTGCATTTTTTTCCTTCCTGGCGCGCTGCATAGCGCATATGGTAATGCAATGCAAAATAGAAGGCGGAATAGGAAAAGGAAATGCTAAAAGGAACAGGAATAAAACAATTCGCTTGGAGATGAACTTGATTTGAAAAGAACACTGGTATAAAAACCGCAAGAATGGCAGGAAGAGAAAGAAAGAAGAGTGTGATCCGTGCTGTTTGATACGTCCACCAGGTATTGTATTCGTGGTCGTCTCTTGCCTATCCAGATGAAAAGATCGCCTCCTATTGAAATATTGTTTGCTGAGAATCTAAATAATGGAGACAATCGAGAGGTGATTTTTTCGAAGGGCAGGTGATTTTTTTTAATAAGTTCAATCACTTCGGTATGATTTACCATTTCGCTATTGGCAAAATGAAATAAAAATATGATAACCTTGGAATGTAATATCGACCCGATGTTGATACTTTTACCCTCTTTTTTTTAAATACGCGAACTCGCGAACTGGTTCTTAGACTACTTTTTTCTGCTCCACGAGGTATCCTCCCTTTGGCTATTTATCGAGTTATTTTTTTTTTTCATTTGGAATTAAATGTACCTATTAGCGTACTGTTTTACCAAATTAACTCGGATCATATATATTTCTGCGGGCGATTTTTTAATACGGCAGTCTGTACGAGAGACGAATTAAAACCAGAGAAATAAACCTGCATCGGGCTGTAAAGCTGGTGTTATCGAACACGTTTTTTCTTCTTCTCTCGTTCCTTTCTAACCGTATTAAGGATGTTGATGATGTTGTTGGTCTAGTACTTGTTCACGTACGAATACGATACATAGTCATACCTTTATGTATAGGTAATGTACCTATACCTAGGTTGGTATCGGCAACGGTAGTAGTGCTCCTTGACATAACATCCCATCTGCACTTTCCCTCTAAATGTACGTACGTATGTACTCGTACGTTGTCGATGAAATGAAAAAAAATCATCTATAGCTGTTTGCGTCCTATATAAACCACTTTTGTTTTTCAACTTCAATTTTTAATACCGGTTTGTATACGCGAATGTGACAGTTGAATCGGGTAAGGTGTTGAGGATTCATTTTTAAATGCGTTTTAAAGTTTTTCTTCCAAATGGTGCAGTAGCATTTTATAGTTCAAGGTGGAACTATGAGGATTGTTCTAAAACATAGGAGATTAATAGAGGACTGAAATCAAACAAAAAGAGCTACCTAGGAAATGGTCGAATTGAACTCACAAGGAAGAACGTTGCGCCAAATGCGTTAACAAATTAGAATTTCTATTGTGAGTGTTGGTTTCGTAGAAAAATACGAACACTTCTAAATTGCAGACAATCAGATTGAGAATAGAGCTAAACATTGTTTTAGCTGATTTTTCGTTTTAGAAAAAATCAACTTTGTCGACACCATAAGTTTCGTACTAACTGCTAATTGATTAAATTAATTTAAATTTTCGTAAGAGATTAAGGATTCCCTAAAATAGGTAGTATCTTTTTGATTTTGAGAAAAATAGATGAACTGGTTCTGGAGATATCTGCGATAAATTTTCAAACTCTTGCAAAATCTTGAATACAGCAGATATAGTATGTAAAATTTATAAAATAATTTTTTTATAGCACTTGAAAATACTTACAAGAAAAGTTATGTGCAAATTACATCTCAAATGAACCGGTTCTGTAGATATCCGCGATTAAGTTTTTGAATTTTTGCAAAATCTCGATAGAGTTTGTAAGCAAAATTTACAAACATTTTTTTATAGCATTTGAAAATATCAACAGGAAAAGTTATTTGCTATCTTCATCTTAATGAACCGGTTCTCAAGATATCCGCAATAGAAATTTCCATAAGCCTTCAAAACTTTGAATAAATCTGATTTGTAAAATTTACAGATAACCTTTTCTATGCACTTGAAAAGATTTAAAATAAAAGTTATTTGTCGATTTCATTTCAGTGAACTGGTTCTGAAGATATCCGCAATAAAAGTTTTTAAATTTTTACAAACACGTGATAAGGTTTATGAGTAAAGTTTACAAACATTTTTTTTGTAGCACTTGGAAAGATCTACAGGAAAAGTTATCTGCCATCTCCATCTTAATGAACCGGTTCTCAAGATATCCGCGATAGAAATTTCCATATGCCTTTAAAATTTTGAATAAAGCTGATGTGTAAAATTTACAGATAACTTTTTTATGGGCTTGGAAAAAATTTAAAATAAAAGTTATTTGCCGATTTCATCTCAGCGAACCGGTTTTGGAGATACCTTATCCGCGATAAAAGTTTTCAAATTTTTACAAACTCTTTAAATTTGATAAGTAAAATTTACAATTTTTTTTGTAATATATATATAGCACTTGAAAAAATCTACAGGAAGTTATTTGTTACCTCATCTTAATTAACCGGTTCTCAAGATATCCGCGTTATAAATTTCCATATACTTTAACTTTTTGAATTAAGCTGATTTGTAAAATTTGCAGATAGACCTTTTTTATGGCACTTGAAAAGATCTTCAATAAAAGTTGTTTGCCAGTTTCATCTCAGTGAACCGGTTCAGATATCTGTAATAGAAATTTTCATATCTCTCTTATACTTACAATACAGCAGATAGTAAATAGGTAGCCTTTTTATAGCACTTGAAAAAACCCTTCGAAAGAAGTTATGTGTCAGTTTCATCTGAGTGAACCGGTTCTCCAGATATCTGCGATAAAAATTTCATATCTCTCTTAACACTTGAAATACAGCAGATATGTAAAATTTATAAAAAGTGTTTTTTATAGCACTTGGAAAAATCTACAAAAAAAGTTATGAGCCAATTTCATCTCAGTGAACCGGTTCTCGAGATTTCTGCGATGGAAATTTTCAAACTTCTATAACTTCTTGAATACAGTAGATAGGTAAAATATGCAAATAATCTTTTCTATAGCACTTAAATAGATCCACATGGAAAGTCATGTGCTAATTTAATTTCTGCGAAATGGTTCTCGTACCTATTTGTGATTTTAAAATTCTTCGGAAATCTGAGGTAAATTTTCTTTGGCAATGTGTGCGAACAAATACCTACCAAATTTTATATTTGTAACAAAATTCCTAATTTTATCATTTCCTTTGGTGGAAAAAAGTCTAAGAAGATGTTGCATATTGCGTAAATATAGAAATCGATTAAAATGTGCTTACAAATACTTACAATCCGATAATTTCCTTATTTATTATGATGGATGGAAAATCATTCGAAAATAACAATGCGATTAAGCCAACCAACGGTCAACCGGTAACGTTAGTTTAAATGAGAACAAAGTAATTCAAATTATAATGTAAAATTGTAAATATTTCAATTCAAAGGTCACCTTGTGCTATGTACTCGTCTCGGTGCGTAATCTTCTTTACTTCTAGTTTCTTTCAAAGACATACTCGGGTTCCGTGTTTACCTTTTATCTGCGAGCTTCATTATTATTTGCTCTTGAAATAACACATTCATTCTTATTTTTGGAATTATTATTGTTTACAGAAATGCACGAAAAATGATAAAATAATATAGATTATATCTATGGAATATTACACTCTTGTCTGGTTGTTTTTAGTTTAAAAAATTAATTAATCGATAAAAACTAAATTTTACCTACGATTTGAGCAGAAATTGATTTAATTAAATGAGCGCACAAATTAAATGAAAATTTCACCCAAGAAATTGTATCCATCTTCGTCACAAGATAAAACCTAAAATTCTCTGGATTTTCCCAATTAGATAATAGATTGAAAAGGGTGCGAGGTTTTTTGTACCAGGTATTTGCTGAAGTGATTCGATACTCGAAGCTTTTTGCGATAAGTTTCAAATTTTACTTTCACCTTCAGGTGTCGGTGAACCTGAACCTGATACGAAGGATAGTTTGATTCGTCGAAAGCTTTATCGATTTTTTATTGAATTAACAGCCTGAGTTATTCTTTAGGTAGGTTTAAGTTGGCGTAAAACGTACGTATTGACTGAAATTTGATATCCATGCTGTCGAACTGCAGTTTTACTTTTCCTCTCTTCCTTTGTTCAGGATGTAATTTTATACGAAAATGATTATTTAATTCACTATTCAAAGAAAATTTCAATTGTTTTCAAATTTTTCAATTTTCCCAAATCTTTAAATTTCTATAAATTTTTCATTTTTTCAAAATTGAAAAAAATGAATTTTTCAATTTTATTAAATTTTCCAACTTTTTCCAATTTTTTCAAATTTTCCAATTTTCTCAAATTTTTCAATTTTTCAAATTTTTTAAATTTTCCAATTTCTTCAAATTTTCCAATTATCTCAAATTTTTCAATTTCCTCAAATTTTTCAATTTATTAAATTTTGCTGGGCTCTTCTTTAACACAACTGATTGGATTATGCGTTTGCTCCAAAGTGTGCTCGTTCGCATTGTTCTCCATGGCGTCTGTTGAAGGTGCTTCAACAGACGCCATGGAGATCAATGCAAACGAGAACACTTTGAAGCAAACGCAACATCCAATCAGTTGTGTTAAAGAAGAGCACACCAAAATTGAAAAAATGAATTTCTTTTCAATTTCTTCAAATTTTTCAATTTTATTAAATTTTCCAACTTTTTCCAATTTTCCAATTATCTCAAATTTTCCAATTTACTCAAATTTTTCAATTTTCTCAAAATTTTCAATTTTCTCAAATTTTTCAATTTTCTCAAAATTTTTAATTTTCTCAAATTTTTTAATTTTTTCAAAATTTTCAATTTTCTCAAAATTTTCAATTTTTTCAAAATTTTCAATTTTCTCAAAATTTTCAATTTTCTCATAATTTTCAATTTTCTCAAAATTTTTAATTTTTTCAAAATTTTCAATTTTTTCAAATTTTTCAATTTTCTCAAAATTTTCAATTTTCTCAAAATTTTGTATTTTTTTAAATTTTTAAATTTTCTCAATTTTTTAATTTATTACATTCTTTAATTTCATAAAAAATTGTATTTTTTAAATTTTCTCAAATTTTTTAGTATTTGTGAATTAATTTGGTTTTTAGAATTTTTGATTTTTATGAATTTTTGATTCTCGTTAATGTTTTTTAAAATTTTTGATTTTATTCATTTCCAATTTTGAAAATTTGTAAAAATAATTTTGCGTTGTGCTCTCTTATATCTTCTAGTTCAGAAAAATCTTTTAAAAAAATAGGTATATTTTTCTCAAATGTTAAATGTGTAATTTTTAGAATCAAAAATAATGAGAATGATTTTTCATCTGTGTTTTTTTTCACTCCAGATTTCATTTTTTTTTAAAGAGATAGATGTCCGTACGATTTTACTTTCATCACTCTCCCTCTTTATATAGCTCAGGTATACTTGGTATAGATGAATTGCTACCTAGATACGATGCTGGTGCTGATGCTGATGCATCTCGTAATTATGGCATTATCGAAGCTCTCAGTTTCTACAATATTACTACGTGCACGTACGTAGACGTACATACAAGTACACGATAGTATAAAATTATACTCGACAGCTCGAGCTCGCGATGGTGAATCGGTTACAGTAAATATAGGTACGACTATTTGCAATTTTACGAATCGGCGTATTTAACGAGTCTACATATATAGGTAGTGTAGGAAAGCGTCTAGTCGGCAAGAAATAATACTAGATAGACGATATTGCAGAGTATGGAAGCGGAGGCGGCGTATAATGTACGCGTAAACAATGTGTTTGTGCACCTAGTCAGTTGAGCAAAGCAAAGAGCCAGAGCTCGCGCGAATTACCGCCTATTTAGTTCGATATCTAGATAAGTAGGCTTGTTAAAAAGAGAATCTATTGTGAAAAGCAGGAATCAGAGTGGAAAACTACTTATGTAGAAAAAAAATTAGGAATGCGTCGATATCGCCGGCTTTTCTGCTCGCTATTCGCGATCCGAGAATCAGTGGGCGGTAAAATAGGTCTATGAGGATGATTACGCGAATGCCGAAGACGAAGGGGGCCAGGTTCAGTGTTTTTTTTCATCGTGTCGCTGGCTGGCTCTGTTACGTGGATGGCTAACGACTGCGACTTCGACTTCGGCTGCAGAATATTAAAGTGTTGGCTGGGCCTGGGTAAATGTAAAATGTGACGTGTAGGATTATGTAATTGAGACGAATTTGGATTCGGAGGTTTTTTTCGATGTTTGTGGTGTGTTTATGGAATATGGATCGCTAGCTGAGATGGCGTCGGCGTGTTCCTCGAGGAATGATCTTATGGAGATTTGGAGATGGACGAGGTGATAAATAAATCAAGAATTGAGAAAAATTGATGCTCAATCGAAAACTGATGAAATAAAAATAAAACTTGAAAGATTAAAATTTTTAAAAAAACATAGAAAATTACAAAATAATATTTTTGTACGAATTTGAATTAAGAGATAATTTGAAGAAATCAAATTCAATGAATAAAAATTTCAAAGAAATCAAGAATTGCAAAAATTGAAACTAAAAAATAACTGAAAATTGATAAGTGGGATAGAAAAACTTGAAAAGAGTTATGATAAGAGAATAAAAGTAACACTTCTTCTACGAGTATATCGAGCGTTTGATTGTTCGATAAAGCTTCTCAGGCCCCAGCGCTCTTCATCAGGTCTCATTCATTTGAATGAGACCTGATGATGAGCACTTGGTGCTTGAAAAGATTGGTCGAGCAGTAATCGACTTGATACAAAAAAAGATAAATTTTATCACTTTTGCATTTATGATTTTTATTAAATTTTGTTTTTTTAAGAACATACCTGATAATTTTCATAAATTTTCCAATTTTTTATTGTTAGGTATAATTTTTTTTATTTTTTTACTTTATATTCTGCCTAACATTTTTGCATTGCAATAAAATTTTCAATTTTTCACAATTTCAAAATTTTTTTAATCTTTTAATTTTTTTCGATTTTTTATTTTTCTCAAATCTTTCAATTTCTGTAAATTTTTAAATTTTCTCAATTTTTTCATTTTTTCAAATTTTTCAATTTTCTCAAATTTTCTAATTTTTTTAAAATTTTTAATTTTTTTAAAATTTTTAATTTTTTT
>FIZV01016778.1:0-18370 GCA_900050545.1 Trionymus perrisii | reverse complement strand
GGGGGGGGGGGTGTAAGTTAAATAGAAATATTAATATGGTAATGCAAAAAGTAATATAAAAGTAATGCATTTCTTTGAAGAAAATTTGTTCTCAACCCTGATTGTTGCCGAATGTGACAATATTGATAAGGAATCTTCTCGTAAACTACTAGTGATTTCCAAAAAAATAATTTGTGTATTTTATTCAAAAAAAAAAAGAAGTAAACATTCAAAATCAAAAGTCAAGCACAGCAGATTTTGAAAACTTTTACAAAAAAATCGGACAAAAAAATTACATGATTGTTTCTAAAAAGAAAACGAGACTTTGCAAAAATTTAAGAAATATTTCGAGCTCTTAAATTTCTTTACTTTTTTTTTTTATTTCAAGAAAATTTGAAAAAAAAAAATCTGGCAAAAGGTATGTTTTGTCAGAACACACGTGCTACGCCGGTGACTAATATCGTAATCAGTAATCACATTGGGATGCCTATCTTTGAAATTGAAGGTGTTAGTGACAATCAATTCACGTCAAAAGTATTGCTTGAGGGGAGTTATAAGAGCACATGAAGATGCAAAATTCCCTCAAAACAATATATGCAACTGGTTTAGCTTTTTGATAAAAACAAAAGTGATGTGAAAAATTTGTCTGTTATCAAAAATGAAGGTGTTGAAGAATTTCAAACGTAAGCTTTGTAGTGCCTTCATTTTCAAAGATGGGTAAATTTTCAACACGCGAGAAATTACGCCTGCTTCATTCATGTATAAGCCTTGTCTCGAAGGAATTTTGAAATTTTTGAAAACGCTCCTCTTTCAAAATCAAGTTGGACTCTATGTGTACCTAATTACCTATACATATAATAATTTTTGTTTGTCGGTCTTGGTTCTATCCAAATCTCAAAAAGTGTCTACTCACCCCATGCATTTTCTGCGTACATTTGAAAATTTTCAAGTGCTGAATGAGTATTGAATATTTATAAATTAGAAACAGAGTTGTCACTTTTTAATTTACGCAGCTTTGAAATTTTTTAATTTTTCAGTCTCTTGTTCATTCCTCCTCTAAAGTTTTGGGTGTTGCTCGAACTTTCCAGCAAGACAGTGCTACTTACAAATTTAAATAAGCATATTAAGCTATTTCTATTTTTTAAATCTCAAACAAGCCCATCCCTGGTGATATGTATTTTTCCAGAAGTCGACTTCGTTGTTGATTTCTTCTATCGAAGTTAATTTTTTTTCTACATAGTTTATTAGATTCGTGGTAACTGGTAACACAATACTGAACGATCTTTCTTCGATAATTACTTGTGTATATTGAAAAAAATAATTTCAAAATATTTGTTCAATGTTACATACGTAATGGCAGAGAATTTCTAACAAGAGGATGAAATACTAATTTTCAAATACGTAATAGGCATGTTTCATTTCCTTTGTTCCAACTTCCATTCATTATCAAATCATTTTTATCTTTCATCATTTTCGTAACTCATTTGTAATCACTTTTATAATTGTCAGCATGGTTGGAAAAAGAAGCGATGAGCTGGGTCATCGATGAGATGTTATGTTTTCAATCATTGATCTTTTTGATCCCCCAATAGGAAGTCTTGGAATTTAAAATATTTATTGAACTGAAAATCCAACAAAAAAAATTGAAAATAACGCTGACATTGAAAAATTAATTTACAAAGTTCTTCATCATTTTGATTAACGAGAACAAATTGTTTTTATGTGAGCATGGGTGTGTACAAATATTATCTTATCTAAATGTCTTACCATTGAATACAAATACCTTTGCCTACCTATAATTACATACTGAGACTTCAAGTGACCTTCGTTTTCATTTAGTGAAGTTTATTGTTATCTACTCTTACTTAATTCTCCGCCAATACATTATTTTTGACATTTTCATGTCTATGCTTTGGCACATAACGGAAAAAAACGTTATGTAACGAAAAACCGTAACGAAAAACGTAACGAAAAAACGTCACGCTGACTTTTAGATATTTTGTCAGACATTTTGAAACATAAATTTTTTAAAAATTGAATGACTTTTAGACATTTTAATCAGACATTTCAGTAGAAAGATATTTTGTCAGACATTCTGAAAATTATAAATAAAAAAAAAATTAGTTAAATTTTTTTTTGATTTTTAGATATTTTGTCAGACATTCTGCAACTCATACTTACATTTCTTAAAATTTGAAATTACTTTAAGACATTTTGTCAGAAATCACATGAAAATGCTCTCCCATCGTTGCAGACTGGTCTGCAACATGTTTTTTCCTTTGTTTGGTGTTCAGTTCGAATCTGTTTGATTAAAATTTGATCGCTGTGTGAATGAGGTCTTTGATTTTGGAGGAGGTGTAATCGTTGTTGAAGAGTATTCATATTTCGTATGAATTCGGTGTGTGTGTTTTCATGGCATTTATCGGATTACTTAAGATTAGGGCGAGGTTTAATTCAGTTTTATAACGGGTGAGGTGCTAATATTTTGTGTCATCCTGTCATCAGTGAAGTACTGATAATCATAACTGTTGAGATTAGTAAACAGCAATTATTAGAAGTACTTGTCAGAACTGCAAAGTAGAACAGGAAAATAAAATAAAATAGCTTCCAGTTCATCTTCATATCGTATTCATCATTGCGTTTTGCATTCATTATCATTTCATAGAATATCTTATCAAACGGTATTTAAATTCTTTGATACACCGTCGATTCAAATAAGATAAGATTTATACCTTCTACATTGATAAGTTACCTAGATGATCCACTTATATTTAAGTAAGTATCCAATTGATTGATGACGAACTTGATTCTGGAACAAAATCACAGCCTCTTGGGGACAAATCTCATCAGTCGAACCAGATGCAAATTTCCTTGGTGGTAATATGACAATGCATAATGCACATGCAGGACATGCACACGTTCCAAGTGCGCCTCCAACTCCAAACCATGTGGTGAAATGGTGGAACTGGCTTGGCGCGCGCGATGCAATCGTGAAAGGAGAAGGGGGAACTACGAAAGTAGAAAATGAATAGCGAACGTAGCTCGTTTCGATCGGTATCTACAATAATAGTGTTGTGGTTGTGTAGTGCGTGTGTCGTGTTGCGTTCTTCGAAGTACTCTTCCGTTGCTGAAGAATAAGTCGATATTTGTGTTGGTGATCGCGTTTTAATTGACCATTTCGGATATGGGTACATATGTCGGATTACTCGTATACTTTGAAAAAAAATCAAGTGTTCGATAATATTTGTATACATAACTTGGTAGTGATAATGTTCAAGTGCTTAGTTATCAGCGATTAGAATACGATGATTGGATTTTGTTACGTTTAGTGTCGGTTTTGTGCGTCATATCGATGCACGTGGTGTACCTGCGGTCTGCGGTGAATTGGTGAATTGATGATAAGAGTTCGGTATTAAAATATAGAGGTGAATTTCATGTGCTCGGATGTATTGGTGGAATTTTACAGTACGACATGTAAGGTACGCAAATGGGATCGTGTTGCGTCGTTTAGCTATTATAAAAATGCCCGGAGAAACCTGTTATGGTGCATAAAAAGTGTCTACATTCGTATGCAGATGCATCGACTTCAACGTTCGAGCAAACTGGTAGCTTGGTGTTGGTGTAGTTCTCACTCATTGTTGACTCTCTCGACTGGAGCCTGAGCGAGTTTCCTATACACTGGACCGAATATGTGAGATGTTTTATCCGATCACAAAATAGCCCAACTCGAGTACTTAATGCTGAAGGAATCTAAAAGAATACAAATTGTGTGTACTTTATTACGTTTTTAATACACCGGTGAAGTAATAAAACCTACAGCTAAAGTGTGATAAGAACTTAGACGACGAGTGAGCGGTGTAATTTAGATATGACTAGTTCTTCATTCGTGTCCATTTTAACCAATTTGAATAGAATTGTGGTTAATTTGGATCACCGTCGGAGCAGCAGTACCGTAGCAACTGAATTACATAGGAATTCGTTAGGATTAAGTATGCTTATTTTGTTGAGAGGATTAGTGACTTGTGAGATGAATTTGAACTTGGATGACACCAATGGTGGCAACTTTGAAAGTAAGGTCTTGAAGTGTGATGAGTTTTGTAAGTGTACCAAACGCTGGCGTTACAATATTGGTGGTACGGCAAATGCACCTGTAGCTCTGCCTGCGTAGTTGTACATAATGGTTGATTAATTTTATATTATTATTACAATAGAAAGTAATTGAAGCGTGATAGTTAAACAATATAGTGAATAATGAAGGCAATTTAGGGCAGTACAGGTCAGGTTTCTGTGCATAGTTAGCAATGGCACTACAAAGTTGTCCGCAGATTAGGGTTATCGAAGCTACCCTTTTCTAATGATAACAATATTTGACACAATGTATGCTAGTTATCATATTTTATTTCGGTCTGTATAATTAAAATTACGATTAAACATTTTTGAATTTTAGAATATCGAAATCGAATTCTACACTCTACAGTTGCTGCCCTGGCCATTCAACATTCTTGTTAGGGATGAAAAACTGTAACTGAAAACTGAAGAAAACTGAAACTGGGATCTGAAATTGAAAATAAAACTGAAACCGAAATTAGAACCGAAAAATCAAAAACTGAAACCGAAACCGAAACTGAAAACAGAAACAAATAATTTTTCAGTTTCTGAAGAAAGTGATATCACTCAGTTTTTCCTCAGTTTAGTTTCAGTTTTAGTTTATGTTTCAATGGTGTCATGAAGTCAAAAGACTGGAACAAAATATCCAAATCAAAATGTGAAAAAAAAAATCGTTTAAAAACCATACTTACAGAAACTAAAAATAATTAATGTTATGGTTTTTTTTTGTTTTCTCAATTTTGTGGTTTTCTCTTCTATTTTACCTACCTGGCTTTCAGTTTCAGTAAATAGGCAAATCAACCAAAGATACTATAATAAAAAAAAAATTACAAAAAAAATCAAATGATTTATAGGCAATTGAAAAAACGCTACAAACAAAACCCAAAACCAATATCACATTTGGTTCCAATTTCTGCCTGAAATAATTATTTCAGTTTTAGTTTCAGTTGAAGAGTCAGTATTACGGATATAAGTCTAAATCACCCTGAAGTATTGGGGGATTTTGTTAAAAATTCATTGTTTCTACGACTGCTGCAGCTGACATTGTGTGAAGTGAAATGAATATTTAAAAAATCGTTCAGAGAAACCTTTTTCAGTGAGTCAATCACCGAACAATTTTAGTTTTATGCATCATTGTATGTTTACGAATGTAGACAAGGCACCGAAAAGTTAGTATCCGCAGTGAAGCTCATTAGGGTATCTCATAATTCAATTTTTTCTTTTCGGTTGGGCAGTTCATCGCTATATATTTTTTATGAATTCTCAGAAAATTTTTCTCCAATAAAATTATTTTAAACTGGGAAAACTGTACGATTTTTGTTATGATAGCCCGCCAATTCCTTCCTTACCAAATAAACACAATCAACCGCTCCCGAAGATTTTTGATTTGAAATTTGAGATCCTGCATATTCCCCACTGCATATTTGTTCAGAGAAACAATCGAGCTCTAAAGCGTCGAAATTTTAAACCATTGTTACGCAAGGGGACTGTTTTTTTCTTCGAGGTGACAAATTTTTGGTAAGCCACTGCAGGGTACTGTGATTCTAATCCCTTGAATCCGGACCTGCTTATGGGAAATCGAAGAGACTTCCGACCTATAAAATTTTGTTTTGTTTTGGTATCAATTTCCATGCTCCTATCATTGATAACGGTATATGTGACCGATAAGGAATTGAGGGCCTGGCCCATTAGTGCTTATCTCAAGCGCAACAAAACATTGTTCTATCGCCACCACCCAAAATATTTTTTTTTTCTTTGGAATAATTTTTAGAGGAGCTATTTGATACCAAAAAGAACATTTTTAGCGATGAGTCGCTCAAAATTTTGAGAAAAAAAATGAAATTATGAGGTAGCTTAGAGTTCATCTTAACATTTCGAGTATGTATCAAGACCTCGAGGGTATGGCAATATGTACCTGCTGCAACCATTAAAATTTTTTTAACCATTTTCATGTTAGTCAAGATGATATTTTGTTATCGGAAGGGAATTCCTATATTTCATGTAATGATAAAAAATTGTTATCTTGAAACGAAATGAAGTTAGAAGCAGGTTCTAGACATTTTGTTATCAGTGCCTCTAACCATACAACTGCCTGTACGATAGTTGACAAAATATGATCTAACAGTTGGGGACATTTTAGGACTATTATCTCCGGCAAAGATCTCCAAATTTGTGATGCAGAAGATGCATCTGAAAGAAAAGTATCGCATTTTGCAACTTGGTTTTATTTTTCATTCATTGTTTGTGTTCAAAACCGAACTAAAAACTAAAAAAAATGCGTTCTTAAGAATTTGTACTGTAGTCACGAAATGTTGTTTTTTCTCTACTTTTGGCAACGTGATCGTGATCGCGATGACAAAGAAATAGGTTTACTATTGTGCTTGAAAAGAAGTCTGAAGGTGCATGTTAATAAGGGAGATTTCTGTTGGGGGTATTGGTACTGTTATTGTTACAAGTACGCGATAGTGGACAATGGTGAAGGTAACTGCGGGTTAAATGCGTAAAGCCAGGCGAAGGGTGGTGTAAAAAAATCAAGGCGGGTACGGTATGTTGTTTAAATGAATTACGACTCGAGCCTTTTGATACATATTCGACGTGTTAATAAGGTTTTCGACACGGTCGTTTTTATACGTGGGCGGGAATAATTGGTTATGTTTTGTTGTAACTGCTATGTACAGGTAATGGTTTGGGGGTTTTGTTTCGATCGAGTGCGATAAATCGTCAGTGGCGAACGAAGAACACGCTGTATACGCTATTTCAATTGTGTAATGTCCAGCTGGTAGCGAACCATTATGTCGTCGTCACCAGGCACGGATAATACTGGTACCGAGAACGGCGCTAGAAGGAGAAGATCGACGTTTTACGTTTCGTTGGCGTCGGACTGCGTTAAAACTACGTCGACCAATAAGGCATACGATTCAAAAAGAACGTACACGAATTTATGCAGAAAAGGATCGAGTGCCGGAGCAAGCAATTTAACATCGCCGGTAAAAAAAGATAAAGCTGAGACGCCCAAGAGAAACGTTCAGGCGTCGAGAAGCCTGCCTTATTCTGGAGTTGTGCCAACGTCGTCGTCGGCAACGGGCAGTAAACCTCGACTATCGTATTCTCGCGATAGTATGAAAGCGACGTCGTCGAATAAAGCAGCGACGACGACAGTGAAACCGGTTGTAGCTGTTGAGAAAACCGTCGAATCGCCCAAGTCACCCAAGATTACCGTTATTAACGCGGATTCCAGCAGTAATGAAAGTTCTAGTCAATCGGCCAAAACAAGATCTCCATTGTTGAGGGTCTCGTCCAAATTGCTGTCTTCTTCGGTGCAAGCTTTAGAAGCGTTAAATAAAACTGAAAAATCGTCTTCTTTAGGATCTCCTTTATCGTTAATTCGAAAATCGTCAAGTAGGAAGCTATCGAGGAGTTCGTCCAATATCACCAAAACTGCAAAGTCTTCCAAGAGCGATTCTCAATCTGTGATCACTTCAAGCGGATCGGATATTTCTTCAAATATTATTCAAATTGATCAACCACCTAATCGGGAGCTCATCGAAAGCTATGTGTGCTCTGTGAATGAATTAGAAACGACCAGAGAGCAGGATGATGATATCGATGACGGTGTTCATTCAGGTAATTGTTTATTTTTCTTCTCAGGGTTACTAGTTTATCGATAATTTTTCTCAAATCGATTGAACAATGAATATTCTTGAGAAAGTTGATGTTTAAATTCAACATTCCCGGCGGTGGCAACTATGTTATTGCCCACAAAGAGCCATACATGAACCAAATTCGAGTATTACTCAGGAATACATGGAATAATTGAGAAAAAAAATATTGTACAGTTTTTCAAAAAACTTGGTAGTTTGCATCAAATTATTCTATCGTGTGTTTCTAAAAATAAAATGTTTTTTTTTTTCTTTTTTGACCCCTTCCCCAATATCCTTCTTGTGAATTCTTTATGTCACTGTGTACAAACAATTTTGAGCAATACAATACATGAGGAAATTCCAAGTGCTGGCAGTGGGCACTGAACATCCTTGTTTAGTGCCGCTGCACTACGCATCAGAGGTTTAACTACTCACGGATAAACTGTCCGTAAAAACTGTACAAATAGAAGTAGCCTAATTTTACATGGAGATAGCTGAGAAATTTGGAGTTCTGAGATAAAAAAAGTATTGCAGGTGAAGAAGTACCTAGATCTACCGCCACCCTTTCATTATCCTTTCAAAACAGTGAGATCATCCAAGTCGGTTCCATCACAGTACGAGACAAATAAGAATCTCCCATAAGATAACCAGGGTAATTATACGATACGTTTTTGCCGAGTTGGAAGAATAAAGCGACATGGTCAAGTTCGCATATGGCGGCAAATTGTCTCTTGTTTTTTCACTCGAATGGACGAGTTTTTCGCACGACTCGTTTAGGTGTATTAAAGAGTGGTAAAATGTCAGTTATGTGGGAGAGGTTTGGAAGCCGGAAATTTTCAGAAGTGTTCGTGCTCGTGAGACTAGTGAATGAAACAAACAGAAAAAAAAACTGGAGACCGAGATGATGTGATAGACGATGTAAGTAAGAGAGCGTTTATCACCTCGTCGAAAATTACCTACATCCTTTTACGAGCTTAGGAATGAAACAGTAGTCAGTAGTCGATGTGCATGTGTGCGAGTGTGCTCGACGACGCGTAAGATGGGACAACGTTAGTTACCTACGTGGTATGAAAATGATCCATATGTCATTGTCCTCCCTCTCTCTGTGTGGCTTGTTAGTGCAATGCAACGCACACAATGATATGGTATGGTGGTAATTGCGAAATAGGCGTGTTTGAATTATCAATAAAAAATATGAAATCTTTCATATGGCAGGAGTTATAGCGATATTAGTCACGCATTTTTTTCTATTTTTTTTTTATTGCCTGTACTACACGGTTATGAGAGTAGTAGCTGTATTTACGTATATTTTTATTTTTTATTATCTGTATAGATTTATAATTGGTTGAATAAACGTCGAGCAGTTGTAAGATTTAAAGTACTGTGCTGTGTAAGGGAACCTCTTGAATGTCCCAACATTAGGTATTGTAATAAATTGCTCTTAGATTCGATTACGTGAGATTGTCCATAACTTGGAATTATGGTTATCAGTTTCAAATTACCATTAAGTGCCAACAGACATGAGTTAGAATTTTACCTTATTTGGCAACCCCTGCATGCACAAGGTTTGAAATCCATCGAATGGCACGTACCGATTTATGCTAAGGTATGTTCGCAGGATTATGGGGAAGGTGTTTTGGAAGTATTGGATGTTTTTTCCCCTTTTTTTTTTGGTGGAAAAATTTTCTAACCCCTACCTGTTAATTTAATATTGGAATTTTCAAAAAATAATAATAATACCCATGAGTATCTATAGGTAGGTTTCCTTACAACCTCAATCAACGTGCAATAGGATGTAGGTATCTTGAAACATTTTTTAATATTTTGGAAGTCTCATCCCCTAAGGTGGTTCACCTCCCCCTAAAATGAGATTCCCAAAATGTTAGCACCCTGCCCTATCTAATGGGATTTAACATAGAATAACGTGATGAAAACAACAAAAAATTGAGGGGAAAATGATGCAAAATGTCCAAAATGACTTGAAAATGAAGACTAAATTGCAATTTTTTGCGATGAACTTCGGACTCGAGGGATCATCTTGAAGAGGGTTCAGGGGTCCATCAAATTGGGTAAAATAATAGAGATGCACTTTTCCACAAACGCTGTATCACTGAGGGTTTTTTTAAAAACCTAAACCGCTTCAAATCAGGGCAAGGTATTTTGAAACCTGCTGTCGTCTAATTTTGTTCTGTGTAAAATTTTCCAATTTTCTTTGTCCTTTCTTTTTGCAATTATTTGAAATTTTTACTATTTGTATTTTGTGTTATACTGCTTTCGAAATAATTGTAGTCTTTTTTTAAAATCTTTATTAGCGAAAGTATTTTCCAAACTGTCTTTCTATATTCCTGTTACTCGAACTCAATCGGTAGCAAATGAACGAAAAATTTAGAAAATTATGTACCATCAACCATCAGATTGAACGAAGAAAGAACCGTGCGTTGTTATGAATTGCGCATAATAACTACGAACTTGAAAGGATAGCCATAATGTAAAGATACAAATGCAACAGGTCTAACTGCTCGTCAACTGTATGAGTAGTGTATACTGCACAAGTAAAAGAAGATAGATCTGCATCCAAAGTGTATAATAGTTGGCTTGCGCTAGAAAACTAAAGACGAGGACGAGGTGAAGAGAGAAAAAGGTACGTTGTACAGCTCGCAAAAGAATCAACTTACCAAGGAAGATGTATGCGTTTAGGTATACCAGAGTCCAAGTACCTGTGAGGTTTTGGTGTTTGTATTTAGTACGGTGGTGCTGATTATAGCCACAGGCGAAACGTGTTTCTTGTATACGACTAGAATGGAGCAGCATCTTTCTGTACATAGCGTATATCTACAGAAGGTACTTATAATCGTATTTTTTGTGGACGTCTCGCGTAGTCAGTGGTCTGGTTGCAGCGGTGTAAAAAAACGTACCGGTTATACGAGAGAAGATGACCTCATGAGATCAATGCTCACGCATGGTGCGTTAAAGACCTTGGAAAAAGAGGAACCTTTATTGCAATGTTCAGTTCAAAGGTCCACTCTTTCAGAATATTTGTTATACTTAATTTCCAAAAGGAAATGATAATTGGGTAGACGGTGACTAAGATGATTTTTATTCATGGTGACAATTTTTTTAATCGGCGGCAGGGATGTTACGATGTAGTCGAAAAACAAACGAACGCTTATTAATTTACAAGCTCGATCTAACGTAAGACCCAAGTTAATAGTCTTAAATTAACAGTCCGTTTGTATAGACGTTGAATTTTTATTAATTGTGGTCAAATACTATCAGTTTGTTAATTTACATGCGTAAGAGTCGAGTTGCTTATTGTGATATTTCATTAAGAAAAAAAAAACTGGATCTTCGATGCAAGCGATTTATCTGCGATCTTCACTCAGCTCAAGTATGTTTGCGAATATTTTAAATGTCGTGGGCACGTTTTACCTGATACCAAACTTCACGTTGCTGGTCGTTGTCGTTTTTATTAAGGAGAGAAATTCGGAGAGAAAAAGTCGCAGGAATTTTTTATTGTTAGCAAAACCGTACCTAAGTAGATACAAAAATTAAAAGTGAAATGGAAATTAATTCAGCGATTCTGATACGGTTTCTCTGTTTCTTACTTTAGAAATGAAAACGGTAGCGTGATTATAAAATTCGGTTATGGGGCTGTAGTAAAGTATAGGGAGATTTTTCCACTCTTTCCGAACCAAGGAAGTAATCCTCGCTGCAGGAGACTAACGTGTAAATAAGGATTAAAATATGCCCCATGAAACGCGTTGAAAATTTTTCAAGTGGTGTAATATATACCCACGTTTTTGAAAAATGAAAGCTGAAGCTTTGCCAAAGGGTGTTATTGTTAGCAACGCGACTAGTCGACTATATAGATATGGGATTAGTCGAAGTGTATTTTCGGATATATTGAAGCTTACGTACTCGTATGCATACCAGTTCGTACTTGTAGTATAATTATGAACAGATTTAAAAACTGATGCTACTTGCGTATTCTAGCTTAATTATTCGTTTCACGTGTGATTGATCAAGGCGGTGAAATGAAACGCGTTGTTGTGATAATTACTCGTTATCCAACGGGGGAGTATCACGTCTTATCAGTAAACTTGTCCTATTTGAAGTATTTGTACGATAACGTAATGTTTCCGTTAAAGTGGATGTAACTCCTTGCCTGGGAAAAATCTTATCTGTGGTCGGCTAATCAATCCGCGAGAGTTGTGATTGAAATGTACCGCCCCTTTGGCGTGTTCTGAAGATAATCTAGTTGTTCATTGAAATAAATGAAATAATGACATAATCGCACAGATTGAAGAAGAGAGGATTTCAGGTTCCAGATGGGCGATTTTAAGGGGTTCATGTGTGCAAGATGAGACGATCCACTTTCGAACTAGTTTCATTGCCATGGAAAGCTTTCGATTCTAAAATTATCTGACAAAAATAATGAAACAAAATTTTTCTTACTGTATAGCCCAAGGGTTATTCCATGTCAATTCAACCAACTTTTTGCACGAGGTCCTCCGATTTTTTTTTTTTTTTTTTATGGAGTCATGTCACCCACCAACTAAAAAACCACCTTCATTTTCCTTCAGGCCCGATTTGGAGGCGCGGGGGATAGGGGATTCTTTTTCGAACATTGACGGTTTTTGGTGAAAGTACCCAACTTTGAGAGCTTGTAGTTCATGAACGGTTATACTTGGCGAAAATCGGTTTACGTCAACAGAAAGAAAATTCAGAGGAGATTCAAAGTATTTTTTGAAAATTTTCAAAAGTTCAAAGTTGAGCTTTTTCATGGGAAGCTCAACTTTAAACTTGAGAGAAAAGCTTTTGGGCCCCATTTAAAAATCTTAAAAAATACAGGAAATACATCTTATTATGGGTAGCCATCAAACATGATTTTCGTTGTAGGATCCTGGAACCCTGAAGGGTGACGTCCCCCCAAAATTTTTGGAAAATTTAAAAAAACAAATGGATCATGTAATATATCGTTTGTTAGGTTTTCTGTGACGCCAAATTTGCGAATATGAACTCATTTTTGGGGTACAGCCCCTCCAAACCCCCTTGTGACCCCCTCAATTTCAGTAAAAATTCAAGAAACCCGAAAAATCGTGCGACACATCGTTTTGTAGTGTTTTTGATAATGTCTAGTTCGAATATTAACAATTTTTTAGGATATAACTTTTTTAACCCCCTGTGGATCAAAAAATTAATTTTTCAAATTGAAAAAAAAAATATTATATTTCCAATAAGAAAAAAAAATGTTTTTCATTTTTTTGTTAATCTAAAAAAATTTCTTTAATTTTTTGAAACAAATTTGACCAATTTCTCAAAATTTAATTTTTTTTAATTCGTTATAAATTTTGAAAAAATGCATCTCAGCCTCATAACTCATTAGTTTCTAAGTGAGTTGATTATTTTTCTATATCATTGGTTACAGTAAAATTTTTGAAAATTATGATAAAAATTTAGAAAAAAAATCCGGAATGATAAAATCTGAACAAAATGTTTTCTTTTTACTCCCTTCTTTAAACGAAATTCAAAATAATTAATGTTTATATTTTAATTTGATTTTTTTTAAAAACAAGTTCTAGAAATTAACTTGAAAAAATTGTGCTTAATTTGTTCGAGAAAAACTCTTTGATTGAACAAAATTTTTAACAAATTATTTAAGCAAAATTTTCGAAAACTTGAGCAAGAATTTTTTTTAGAAATATTTTGTGTTTTTCAGGAAATCTTGACTTGGTAATTTTTTTTTAACAAAAAATGATCACGTAGGTATTTGATTTTTTTTGGAAGAATTCAAATATTCAGACAGAAATTTTTGAAAATTTTGTGTTGTAACATACTTACGCTCTTTTCAAAATTCGACGATTTGTTTCGCAGAATTATAATATTTTTCGTGATATTTTTAAACAATTTCTTCATTATTTCAAAAGTTTAAATGGATTCTTTTCCATTAAAATTAGGCGGAAAATGTTCGAAAGAGGTTTTAAAAATTCTAGTTTGAAAAAAGTTTGAGAATTCCTTCAGAATATTTTTTTCCAAAACGATACCTATTTTAAATGTGAAATTTCAAAAATCGTTTTCTTCAATATTAAAAAAATGGGTTTTTATAAAAAATTTAAAAAAAAAAATTAAAAATATTGTTTGACAGAAATCTTTGATAAAATTTTGAATGATTTGATTTTAACAGTTGATAAATATCTATTAAAAAATATTGAAAATTGGTCACTTGTTAGTTACTTTTTGATAAAGAATGGCAATAATGAGCTACTCTTTTTTTTTAATTGTAGTTATTATTATGCTTGAAACTTTTGAATTAAAAAAAAATTTCGACCAATTATTTTTTCAATACCTCTTTAATTTTTGAAAATTCGCTCCGTAAGATTTTTCGAAAAGTTTTTTCCTTCCCTTACCAATTTTTTCGAATATTTTTTTTTTCAATTGAAAAAGATTTTAAATTCTTGAAAAAATTTTCAAATTGAAAAAAAATTTCTTCAGTTTTTTTTTTTTTTTTTGAAAATGATTTTTTATTGAAAGAACTTTTTTTTTGATTTATTGAGGTTTGAAATTTTTTACATATTAAAAATTAATTTTGAAACCAACTTTAGGTAATACTTCTTTTGGAAGAAATTTTGGCCAAATATTATTTAAAAAAAAGATGTCCATCAGTTGTCTAGAAAAATTCTTACGATTTAAAAAAGATTCGGCTAATTCATCTACGTACTATGGAAGAGTTTACATTTGTCGTTAATTATTTTATCAAATTGAGGGTCAACCATGACTGGATAAAAACTACTCGCGAGCTGCTGCATCACACCAGGAGTTCATCGATGACTTTGGTACATGCTTTGCTATCTTATACGACTCTCCAGGACAACTGAAAAAGCAAAGCTAATCTTGTAAAACTTCTACGAGAACACGTATTGATTCATTATCGAGAGAATTGAAAAATAACACCGATATTTTTCTCACTCGAATCACCGAAAATGGAATTGAAAAAAAAATGAAAAGAAACGAAACGAAAAAAACACTCGAGAAACTACTCGTACTGTACGAGTAAAAATAATGTAGAAAATATATACTATATCTAACAAGTAACGACGAGACGACAAGACGTTTATAAATGATACTTACTCTTCTCGTTGCGAATTCTCCATTTAGGAGACGTTTACTGCGAATTTCAAAACTTACCGAATGAATATTCTTTTGAAAACGTGTAGAGGAAAAAAAATATCTACTACATAGGTACGCGAGGTACGAGGTGTCATACGTAGTAGCTAATGGGTTGCAAATTTATAGAGGATTGAAATAAATACTTCAGTGGTTCAAAACATAGTACATAAATATGTATATCTTTCTACTCGTGTATATGTATATGCATTATAGAAATATCAACACTCGCTGATATGAGAAAACTAATGAATGTGTAACTTGCAAGAGTCGTCGCAAGTCGCATTATAGATGAAATATTACTCGTATTATTCCGTGACATCATCTGATTATCTTTTGTTACACGATCGCGGTAGGTGGAATTTAATCACGCGACAGGATACATTTTCTCGAAATCAAAAGCTGATTTCAATATTACAATGTTGACTAGAGGATGAGACCGAGAAAAGTCGAAAAGAGAGAATGCAAATTGCAATTAAATCCGGGTATCGCAATTATTTGCGATGAACCATCAAACGAAGAGTATTTTCTCGTGACATCCGAGTGACGAGCGAGCATTTGCGAAAATTCTCCTTGTAATTTCAATATCCATCTGCAGTTCTGCACGTTTGCGTAGCTTTTAAAATACGAGTATGTCGCGTCGTATTACGAATGTAGAATGCGCCAGGAGGGGAGACACAACACGTGGAAATCTTCGTGTCCTAATTTCTTGCACTTAAACTTACATTCTAATGATGAAAGTTTTCTCGTAACTTTGTATTCGAGATGTATACAAATGCGCTTGTAAAACTCGAACAATGTCCGTGTTTACACAATTTTTACAAGTAATCGTTTTGACGTGGATTGGGTCATGATTTGCATCTACTTCCAGTGGAGATTCTAAAAGGAAAAATATAGGGAAGTCAGAAAATTGATACATTACGAGTATAGTGTCACTTTTTCAAAGAAAGAGGAGGGTGTTTTATGGAATGAATTGAAAGTTTAATTCGCTGAAGAAATGTGCCATTTTTTTTTTTTTTTAATTCGACCATAGAGTAATTTTTTTCATATTTTCAAAAATTATCAAATTTTCCAAAATCGTTGAGTTGTATAAAATTTTCTAATTCACAAAAATTAGTGATTTTTCAAAAATTGCGGTATTTTTAAAAATAATTACTTCTTCAAAATTGACAAATTTGCCAAAATTGACAAATTTTACTAAAATTGACAAATTTTACAAAATTGACAAATTTTACAAAATTGACAAATCTTTTAAAATTGACAAATCTTTCAAAAATTACTAGTTTTTGTAAAATTGACAAACTTTACAAAATTGACAAATTTTTGTAAAATTGGCAAATCTTTCAAAATTGACTAATTTTTGTAAAATTGACGAACTTCACAAAATTTACAAATTTTACAAAATTGATAAATTTTTGTAAAACTGGCAAATCTTTTAAAATTGACAAATCTTTTAAATTTGACTAATTTTTATAAAATTGACTAATTTTTTTCAAAATTGACTAATTTATGCAAAATTGACTAATTTTTGTAAAATGGACTAATTTTTGTAAAATTGACAAACTTTACAAAATTGACAAATTTTACAAAATTGATAAATTTTTGTAAAATTAACAAATCTTTTAAATTTGACTAATTTTTATAAAATTGGCCAATTTTTTTCAAAATTGACTATTTTTTTTTTAAATTGACTAATTTTTTTCAAAATTGACTAATTTTTATAAAATTGATTAATTTTTTTAAAACTTGACTAATTTTTGTAAAATTAACACTTTCCATAATTGTCAAATTTTTCAAAATTGAACAAAAATTGTTAATTTTTAATGATGCAATAATTTTCAGAAATTATAGATTTCTAAAATTTTCAAATTTTTAGTAATGTATAAATTTTAATTTTTTGGGGTTAGTTAAAAAAATCACCTCCTCCTCCCCTCCAAAATATATCAAAATATCGTAGGTAAGGTACATAAAAATAGAACTATAAAACATCCTCAAAAAAGTACAAATTGAAAAACAAACCTGTTCCAATTAAATTTTTTTCTCAATTTTTAATTTTTAAATTAAGTACGAGTATTTAAAATTTTAAATTTTCCACGTTTTTCTAAAAATTTCTGTTCATAAATTACTAATTATTTAAAATTAATCACGATGGAAAATTCAACCCATGAAACATGAAAGTCTGAAACGACGCGGAAAATTTTTAGAAAATCTTGCAGAATTTTAGAACCACTTTTACAAGGTTTTCAATTTTTTTTTTTTTTTATTACCACTTCATAAAAATCTCATTTCTTTGAACATTTGGAGGGAAGTCTGACTTCCATGACTTCCCTATGAAATACGCCTCTGCTTACTTCCTACATTGATGTGGCACTAGGTAGCTCGAGGATTAATTTTATGATCCATAAATAATCAAACAAAGACGTTTTCACAAAATTATCAATATTTTGACGACCTTGAAATTGCTTGCGATGCAATTGCATAAATATTTTCACTTTGCAAATCTTAATTCTAAATGGAGATTACGTGTTATTTTTCGCATTTAATTCGAGTTGACTTATAGAGAATGCTAAGTATACATAATACTTAATATGTCTCGAGGAGCAACACATGTTCATATCACAAGATAGCTAATACTCGTATGTATTACGTGAATAGCTGCTTTTACCATTTTTCCAACGACTAAATGCGTAAGTACTTGGTTCGATAAACTACGTAAGGCATTTCTTTGTAAGCTTTGAAGCTAATGGATAGATTGTTTAATTATGTATGAACGACACAATATACGTACCTACGTACCTACGTAGAATGTACGACTAGTTTCGCATTGTAATTGTTTTTTAGATAAATTTCATGCACATTTAAAGGCGGAAATTAGGGTTATTTCATTCGAGTCCGTTGATTTTAATGCGGAGAGGAGGAGATGAAGTGTGCCAAACGTCATAAGTATTATAAAAAAATTGGGAATCATTTGAAATATTAAAATTTTTCGGAAAAGAAAAGCTATTGACCTGGTGGAAAAATTTTCCTCTCATTTTTAAGGTCACTTTCACTAGTCATCGATAGGAATCCAACTCGTGTTATGATAATTTTTATAGAAAGGGAATTCGTTCATTATTTAAATTTCTAATTTTTTCTAGCTACGAGAAAATTCTTTGAAGTGCGCAAAAGCGAAAATTTTTAGAGTCCAAATTAAAATAATTGAGTACCTCTACCTACCTACCACGAAGTGGATTTGTGTTTGAAAAATTTTGAGATGAAAAAATGGCGGAGAAAATTTTAATTTTTTTTTTTTTAACAGAATGTAAAAAAATAATTTTAAGAAAAGCAGAAAAAAAATGCAATGTAATTAAGTTCCATTTTTAAATGAAATTCAAAAAAACATAAATTTTATACAATTTGGAAATATTGATCTTCAAGAAAATTTGAAAAAATTTAATAAAATTGAAAAGTTCGAGTTTAAAAAAATTTCATTCCGCTAG
>FIZV01016753.1:0-11354 GCA_900050545.1 Trionymus perrisii | reverse complement strand
CTTATAATTTTATTTAACAAATTTAAAAAAAATCTAAAATAAAAAAATACCCCCCCCCCCCACTGCAGTACATCTACATACTCTTTATCACAAAAGCGTGTGATCTTTTTCATAAAGGGAATCCGTTTTTTGAAAAGCGAACTGTTTTTCCGATAATTTTTTCATTATTCTGTTCATATTTAAACAATCATCTGTAATATATAAATAACATATTAAAATGAAAATTTCTTCAATGTTTCGTATTTTTTATTCATTTCACTATAATTATTGTTACCTATTCCACTGTGTAATTTCCCTTGTAATTGAATTTGGAGACGAGTTGCCATATCGTTGAGACTTCTCGGAAAATATCCGGTGGCTTGAAAAAATGCCTAAAATAAATCATTTCGATTTTTACTTATCGGAAGGTATTATAAATACCCACCGTATGTAACAAATTTTACCGTCTTTAGGTTAATCCAGTTTCTAGTTTGAGGAGGAATTTCTAAATTACAAAGTTGACATTGATTTGGTAGCATGGCTCTTAGATCCCAATTTCCGCAAGTCACAAAAATTGATTCATCTGGATTTTCACCGAAATGTTCGTCTAACCAAATTTTGAAATCATCTAATACTTCTGGGAATTCTTTAGATGTATCAACTGTTTGCTGAGAAATCAGAAATACAATTAATTACACAATGATATGCTTCACTGTGTAAAGACAGTGAATAATTACCTACTTGACTGATCCCTGTGAGAGCTGTACAAAAAGAAGATATCTCTGGATGTTTGGTAGGTTTTACATATTGATGAAATTTGGAAAGAATTCTATAATCAAACGTATCAACGGCTAAGCAGGGAAATTCAATTATCTCCTGAAATTTCAATAAATTCGTTACGTTCATCAATATTTATATGAGTAATAAATCATTCAATCACACCTACAGAGAAAATTAAATTAGGTACCTGAGGATTGGGTTGATTGTGTTTATCGCATGTGGCTTCGAAATCTAGAATGAAAAATTTCTTATATTGTGTATTAAAATTGATGAATTTTCTATAGAGCCAGAATGAATTTCTTTGCATTTTTGTGTGGAGAAGAGGTGTTAATCTTTTCTGATAGAACTACGATTTAAAAATATGCTACAAAAATATAAAAAATTCAAATTATTCATAACTTCTAAAAAAAAATTGAATTGACGGGTGATCCGGTGATAAAAAAAAATGATAACTTTTGCTTGTTTTTGTTTTTAAATCGAACTTGCGATAATGTAATAAAGATTGCGCTGTGGCTGTAAAGATTCGGAATCAACATGTGACCACGTAGCGCCACTGTCGTTGTTAGTTTTTTGTAAATTTCTGAAGTGCCCTAGAAAGTGCCATAGTTTTTTCCATTTTTTGAAATTTACAAAAAACTAACACCCTCTCATTATAAACGCCGTATAAAAATACCGAAGTATCCTTGATTAGGAATTTAGGAACATAAACCAATTTCATTGCTTTTAAAACGAAAAATAAGTATTTTATAGACTGGCGATAATTTTGAAATTTTTGGCAGAATACAATTGAGCAGAAAATGCATAGTTACGTAAGTAGGTAGATGATTACAGAAAAGTTAACTTTTTCAATTGCGTAAAAAAATTAAGGAGTCGAGGCCTCGAGGGGAAAAAATTAATTAGCGAGTTTAATATTTTTTCGTAACTAGTAGAGTAGAAAGCGTGAGAAATCTGCAATGTAAGCAGAACAGTGATAAGTATTAATGCGCTTTTATTATTCTTTTTCTTTACTGAACTTTAACAAAGACTTTAACGCATCCATTCCTTCCAGTTGCTTTTGTTCTTCATCAAGAGCTTGTATCCTTTCAACCCTTGTTCCTTCATAATATTTGACTAAAGGCGATTTCTCTAATTCTTCCAATTCCTTCTTTTCTTGATCAATGGCTTTTTTTCTGATTTCTTTCGACAAGTAGTTATATCTTTTGCCCAAGTATTAAATTCATCCATTTTGTCTGTAAAAAAAAAAAATAAATAATAATAAAAAAAATAGATGCAGATTCTTCCTCGTACATCTAGGCCTAGTAACAAATTTAACTGGATTTAGATAGAAATTTGATTTGAATAGGTAACATTAGATTAGACTAAAGACATAATTATTGAAAATTTACTAACCTTCTTCGTCAGCTGGATCTCGTTTGCTTCCACCTTTTCGATCAACAGGGCTGAATAAAATTTCATCTCTATTAAAAAAAAAATCATGTAATGAGTAATAAGTCAGTTTTCAAATTTAAAAACATGATGTGCAGTTGCAAAATCTTAGTTTTCTTCTTTAGCTTCAGAAGTTAATGCTACCTCATCATCATTTTTCCCCGACATTTAAAAAAATGATTCGAATGATACAATCGCAATAATTTTTCGTGATGTAGTTACAGTTTTGTCAGCTTTTTCAGTTTTTTCCTTCTAGTTTTTCATTTTATTACTTTTAAACAAAAGCTCAAAATTGAAAGCTTATAAAATGGCCAACTAATTTTCCTATAATATTAATCTTAATGAGTAGGTATCTATCTACCTTCTGTTTCTTCATCTCTAAGGTAGGTCAATTTTCAAATTATTTAAAAAACAACATTAATTATGATTCATATTTCATTTGTGCAATAATTGAAAAAAAAAAATTCATGCTACATCATCATATTTTTTTCCTGACACTTTTGTATTGTAAGATTTTTAACTGCACATCAACATGTTTTTTAAATTGAAAATTTACGTAATTACTTGTTGCTATGATTTTGTTTAAAAAAAAGATATGAATAAATTCGCAAGCCAAGATTTATAATCAGCAATATCATACTTGATGAAAAATCAGAAAGATAAGTTACATTTTTTACCTTTCTTTTATAGAGAAACAAAAACAACATGACATGTTTTGTTGATAAAAGTGTAGGTTATATGTCTACCTACATACATGTTGAACTTATGCAAAAACTTTCCTGGTAAATAAACTCAAAACTTGAAACGCTTCTCCCTTCTCAGTTCGGTTTCATTACACACAATGCAAGCGTACGACTCTTCGCATTTTGCAAATTGTTCTAAAAGGTTAATAATCGCTAATCAGTGATTGTGATTTCCTCTTTTCCTATACTTAGTAGGTAGTTCCTAATTTTATTCGATATTTTTTCATCTCTATAGAGTAAAAATAGAAATCTTCATTTCAAAATTCTTCGATCTTACAATGAGTAATAATTATTAATAAATTGAATTCGCTTTGATGAGGATGGCAGATACCTAATTAACGTTTTGTTTGAAATCCGAAAAAGGAATGTAACTTGCTATTCAGTTTTGAAACTTTGAGCATAGAAGAAAGTCGTATAATTTGTGTTCATATGATATGATAATATAATTTTTAAGATTTCAAGGCTGCTATGTTATACGTAGTGTTAGTGTTCGAAAATTTTATGCAATATTACAAAAATCTGTGATTCTCAAGGTTACCGAAAAAAAAACTTAAAAATCCAGTTTGTTATGTAACGTTTATGCTTAAAAGGCTTCAACAATACATGGAAAATTTATTAGTTTATATTCAGAAGAATTTCAGAGTAAACACTCATCTTGTGATGATAAAGGTAGAACTGAATAGAATGTTTTTTGCTTTAGATTAAGCTAAAACTCCGAAAACTTACGTTTTGGTAATTTATTATCGTGTTATCACGCGACTACGTTGATTCGGTACGAAAAACAAATATTGCGGTGACTGCTGTGTCTGTTTCTGTTTCGATGTCGTCTTCTTGAATTGAATTTCGATATTTTAATTTGTACACCGTTTTGCCATAAATGGTAATAATAGCACAAGTGCACGTGTTTGTGTTTCTTTTTTTCATAACACTAATACAAAGAATGATTTTCGGTATGTTTTCTAGAGTGATTATGTGGCTGATGTTTGTGGGCTATGAATGAGATGATGGGCACTGCTAACTTTCTGCATTTAGGGGACATAGTATCGTTATTCGCTGAAGGCAGTGTTAGCGGCTTCCTAAGTACTTTGGGGTAAGTTATACCAGCAATTAAAATTATAACATATGTAGACTACATTGTGTTTTTTGACAGGTTGGTCGACGATAGAACGGTAGTATGTCCCGAAGCTGGAGATTTGAACAATCCTCCGAAGAAATTCAGAGGTATTATTTTCAATTCGCGAATTTCTCGTAACAGATGTATAGTTAAAATATTTGATAAATTTCAGATTGTTTATTCAAAATATATCCTCTGAACCGATATTCCGCCCAGAAACAATTTTGGAAAGCAGCTAAACCTAATTCTGGATCAACGGATGCAATTCTTATCAAACGTTTGCATGTAAGTTAGCTTATGCGAATTACAAATACCTATATATTATTCTTTTTAATGCTTCTATGTATTCTTGATAGCACGCTGCAGAAATTGAGAAAAAACAAAATGATTCCGAAAATAAGAAACTTTTTGGTAATGAAGTTCAATACGGTCACGTTATTCAGGTAAATGTAGTGAATTATAAAAACATTGTAAAAATATTAATTCATCGTACTTATCGTTGAAATTGTTTTTTCAGATTTTGCATTTGAAATCCAATAAATTTCTAACCGTGAATAAGAGATTACCAGCTTCGTTAGAGAAAAATGCTATGCGAGTTTATTTAGATGCAAATGGCAACGAAGGCTCGTGGTTTTATATACTGCCATTTTATAAACTTCGATCAACTGGTGATAACGTTGTACTCGGAGATAAAGTTATTTTAAACCCGGTCAACGCTGGTCAACAAGTTTTACACGTTGCTCCTAATTACGAACTACCTGATAATGCGGGCTGTAAAGAGGTTAGTAATTTTTTTATTCGTAGAATTTGTTATGGTTTTACTTACCACGATCTGTTTAAATTTGGTATAGGTGAACGTATTAAATACGAATACCTCTTGGAAAATAACGCTGTTTATCGAACACAAAGAAAATGTCGATGATATTCTTAAAGGAGGCGACGTCATTAGATTATTCCATGCCGAGCATGAGAAGTTTCTCACCATGGATGAGTACAAAAAGAAACAGCATGTGTTTTTACGTACCACTGGCAGAACTTCAGCTACTGCTGCTACCAGTAGCAAAGCTTTATGGGAGGTTGAAGTGAGTATTTTGAGAATAACCTCAGTTGTGATTGAAATCGTTTGAAACAATTTTTTTTTAGGTTGTTCAACATGATCCATGTCGCGGCGGAGCTGGTCACTGGAACTGTTTATTTCGTTTTAAGCATTTAGCAACGGGGCATTACTTAGCTGCGGAAATTGACGATGACATCACTGAAGACCCTATGAGAACCAAACTACGAAGTACCTAATTGCATAAGTTATTTTAATTTAACTTGTAATGAATTCAAGTAATCGTAGTTTGTATTTTATTTAGCCAACGTAAATAGCCCAGTTTACCATTTGGTATCAGTGCCTCATTCCAACGAAATAGCATCATTATTCGAATTAGATCCTACAACTCTGACAAGAGGTGATTCTCTCGTACCCCAGTCGTCGTATGTACGACTACATCATCTGTGTACTGATTCGTGGGTCCACAGTACTTCGATTCCGATTGACAAAGATGAAGAAAAGCCAGTCATGTCAAAGGTATTTGAATGTTTCATTTGATTGGTGTGTTTGGTGTGCGTGTGAATGACATTTTAATTTCCTTCAATAGGTTGGTTGCGCACCTATTAAAGAAGATAAAGAAGCTTTTGCCTTAATTCCAGTTTCGCCGGTTGAAGTTAGAGATTTAGATTTTGCTAATGATGCTTGTAAAGTTTTAGCTTCGATTTCTTCTAAATTAGAAAAAGGCCCGATTTCACATAATGATCGAAGGTACTGTGTGAATATTTTGCTTTATACATCTCTGCGCCAGCATGAGTGATTTTGCATGAATTTTATCCGTAAGATGAATTCGGTTGTGGTCGATACTTGAAGGTAAATTACTTTTTCAGAGCTGCGACCAATCTTTTACAAGATATCGTGTATTTCATCGCCGGAATGGAAAACGAACAAAATAAATCCGAGGCTTTGGATGTTATAGTGGCTAATCCAAATAGGTCTGTACCTACGCTATATTTTCTCTATATTATTTTTATAAAACCTTGTCTTGATCGGATATACTTTTACAGAGATCGTCAGAAATTAATCAGAGAACAATCCATTCTGAAGCAGTTATTTAAAATATTACAAGCGCCGTTCTTAGAAACGTCTACTGGAGATGGTCCTTTTCTCAGAATAGAAGAATTGAACGATCAAAAACACGCCGCCTATAAACATATATTTAGACTCTGCTACAGAATTCTCAGAGTGAGCCAGCAAGATTATAGAAAAAATCAAGTGAGTCGAGCTATTATTAAATTATCAAATGTGAAACGATATTAATTTTTTGTTTCTTGTCAGGAATACATCGCCAAGCATTTCGGTTTCATGCAGAAACAAATCGGATACGATATCTTGGCCGAAGATACAATTACGGCGTTGTTACATAATAACCGCAAATTGCTCGAGAAACATATCACAGCAGCTGAAATCGAAACGTTTGTCGGATTGGTTCGTAAAAATATGCACAACTGGGATTCGCGTTTTTTGGATTATTTATCCGATTTGTGCATATCGAATAAGAAAGCCATAGCAATTACCCAGGAATTAATCTGCAAGAGTGTACTTAGCTCGAAGAATTCAGACATATTGATCGAAACTAGGTGCGTATCACGTTTCCAATTTTTCCGTCTGTGTTCTCAATTCAACCACTTAATTAAATTGATCGATGCGTGTTCGTAATGCGAGACGTATTGCAAATTAAATATTTGAATTTCGTCACGAGACGCGATACTTCTCGATGTACGTGGCGCTTATGTGAAGGTAAACTAATATCCCCGATGAATTTACACGCTAGCTTATGTTTCACCTTGGTTTTCCGCTTCATTTTGCACGGATCTATTTAAAAGAATAAAAAATCGAAATTGAGTAAATTTTTAAAAATTTGATATACCTGCTTACACAGGATGATGAAATAAATTTACAAACATGTATCATTTAAGCGTAGTTTTAAGGGAATCGAATGACCCTAAATACTTCATTAAAATGATTTATTTTACTTTATATTCAGGGTTGTTTCTGCTGCTGATTCGTTAGATGAAGATTGGAGTAAAAAAGAGGTATCATTAGTGTGGAATAATAAAACCGTAAGTTCAATCGATGATCGAATTATTTCATTAAAAAATTTGTTTCTAATTTGAACAATTTTTCGATTTTAGAAATCCAAACTTTTATTCGAACTTTCAAAAGATTCGAAACACGGCGATAAAAATGCTCAAGGGCTGTTGGATTATTACAGACATCAGTTGAATTTATTTTCAAATATGTGCTTGAATCGGCAATACTTGGCGTTGAATAACTTATCACATCATTTAGATATCGATTTAATTTTAAAGTACGCTCAATCTGCAAATTTGCCTACATTTTGGAGAACAATGATAACCACAGTCGTATTTTATCTAATTTTAGATGCATGTCCGATGAAAACGTTCCATACGAATTACGCGCATCGTTTTGTCGCCTTATGTTGCACTTACACGTAGACAGAGATCCTCAAGAACCTGTCACTCCGGTTAAATACGCTCGATTATGGTCCGAAATACCTACCAAGATGTCTATCAATGTGTAAGCTGAATTCATCGTAAATTCTGCGCGTAATCACACGAGTTATTGATTATAAAGTACTTCGATTTATAGATACGACAATAATAGCATTCCCGATCCAAATAAGGAAGTTGTCAGAGCACGATTCAGTTCGACAATTCTGTTCGTTGAAGATTATTTATTTAATGTGGTAGCCAAAACGTGGAGTTTTACCGATCCTCATCAGAATAAGTTGACCTTCGAAGTAATTGTCGATTATTCCACTTCTTTTATTATTTTTTTTATTCGAATCGTACAAAAAAAAATCGTTTTTAGGTAGTCAAACTAGCCAGAGATTTGATATACTTTGGTTTCTACAGCTTTAGTGATTTATTAAGACTAACCAAAACTCTTTTACGCATTTTGGATTGTATTTCGGAAAATGATTTTGCCAGAGGGACCGTTCCTACCGGAGATATTCATTGTAAGTTGACAAATTGTGCATATTTGATCGTACCAAAGACTAACGTTGGGTATATTTTCCAGCCGAAGGTGGGGTACTACGTTCGATCGGCGATATGGGAGCGGTAATGACTGGATTAACGTTAGGAGCGTCCGGTATCAGCAGACCAAATACGACGACGCCGTTGATCGAACCTAAAAATAATTTATTGAAAAATGAAGCATACCCATTGGTCATGGACACGAAATTGAAAATCATTGAAATTTTACAGGTGATTTAGATGGAAATTTTGATTTTTTAACAATTTGATTTTCTCATTAACGATTTGATTGGCTAATCCTTGACTTCGTTTGCTGATTAACATTGTACATAGTTTATTTTGGATGTACGTTTGGATTACCGTATTAGTTGCTTATTGTCGATTTTTAAACGAGAGTTCGACGAATCAGAACGTGCTTCTGGCGACACTGTTCTGATGCAGAAAAACATCGATTTAGAATTAATCGGAATGCAGGCCGAAGGAATTTTTGGTAACAGGTTAGTCCTAATTTGATTAGAAAATATTTTATTGAAATGATAAATTGAATATTGCCTTATTTGCGTTTATTTTAGTGAAGAGTGCGCCGTATTGGACTTGGATGGTCACGGAGGCAGAACTTTTTTAAGAGTTTTACTTCATTTAACGATGCACGATTATCCACCTTTAGTATCTGGAGCGTTGCATTTATTGTTTAGGCATTTCAGCCAACGCCAGGAAGTTTTGCAAGCGTTTAAACAAGTTAGTTATCGAATTTTTAACGCTAAAAAAAATTAATTCTAGATTACTTTTTTCCTAGAGCATTGTTTTAATTTTTCCGAAAAAATTAAATGAATGGTTGGAAACAAAATAATTCTTCAACGTCTTCAATTTTTATTTCTAGGTTCAACTATTGGTATCCGACAGCGACGTAGAATCATACAAACAAATCAAATCAGACCTAGATGTATTAAGACAATCGGTGGAAAAATCAGAACTATGGGTATTCAAGGCAAAAAGCGACGAAGAACTTGGTAAAAATAGTCGCGAGGATGAAGACGATACAAGTCGTATAAGCAACGATTCTAAAATAATTAAACAGTCGATCGGTTCAATTGGTAAACAAGACTCGGCCATAGATTTAGATATCGGCCCTCCCATACACGCTGATCAAGCCGAAGAATACAAAAAAATTCAACAAGTTGGTCACCATTCTTAAATTTCAACTCTACTAACTTGTATTTTAACGAATTAATCATTTTTGAAAATTCTCAGATACTTATTCGTATGAATAAATTATGCGTTAATCACGCTCCGAATGGCTTGAAGCAGCCGCGTAAACACGAACAAAGACTACTGAGGAATGTTGGTGTCCACACGATCGTGTTAGATCTATTGCAAGTTCCTTACGACCAGAAAGAAGATATCAGGATGAACGAGTTGATGCGATTGGCTCATCAATTCTTACAAAATTTCTGCCTTGGAAATCAGCAGAATCAAGTTTTACTGCATAAACATTTGGAATTATTTTTAAATCCAGGAGTAAGCGTTTCAACGTTGATTGGTGCTGCAGCTTTAGAAAGTTCGCAGAAGTAATTCTATTAAAATTACAGGTCCGAGAAGCTGAAACTGTTTGTAGTATTTTTAAAGACAATTACACACTCTGCAACGAAGTCGACGATAAAGTTATTCAACATTTTATCCATTGTATTGAAACTCACGGACGTCATGTCGAATATTTGAAATTTTTTCAAACTGTTGTGAAGGCAGAAAATCAATTTTTACGTAAATGCCAAGATATGGTTATGCAAGAAGTACGTTTATCGAATTTATCGCCGAGAAAAATTATCCAAAGTGTCGTATTAATCAAGTTAGTATTTTCTTTCAGCTGGTCAACGCTGGAGAAGATGTGTTAATTTTTTATAATGATAAATCATCGTTTAATCAATTTATCGAAATGATGCGTACCGAAAAAAGTGGCTCCGATGAAAACAGTCCTTTAAAGTACGTCTTCGATTTTTTTATCCCTTTATGATATTTGAAATGGAATGAAAAAAATGGATCAATTTATGTATCCTTCAGGTACCACATAGAATTGGTGAAATTATTAGCATGTTGCACAATGGGCAAAAATGTCTACACAGAAATTAAATGTCATAGTTTACTACCACTCGACGATATAGTAGCTGTCGTATCTCACCCTGATTGTACTCCCGAAGTAATTAATATATTTCTTCAAATCCGAAGTACATAGAACCGTCATTTTCAAGCTAAAAATTTACTTATTATTTTTCTCAGGTTAAAGAAGCGTACATAAGTTTCCTAAATCATTGCTACATCGATACTGAAGTCGAAATGAAGGAAATTTACACCTCGAACCATATGTGGAGCTTATTCGAGAGAAGTTTTCTTATCGATATGAATCATGTAACCAGTAGCGCTTACTTAATGTCAAGATCGGAGGCAGATACAGCTCTCGAGTCATATGTGACAAATAGCGTAATGATGTTGATTAACACGTTCTTTAATAGTCCTTTTTCCGATCAAAGTGCAACGTTGCAAGTAAGTGTAAGTGTATATATTTCGCATGCTGAATGTTCATCTTCTTTCTTTCAACTACCATCGGGGCTGGCTTGAATCGGGTTAATGTAACTACGTAGGCGGCTTCAAGTGGATCTTTTTCTACAGGTTACTTTCATAAATAACGCTTTTATATGTCATGTCATATGGTGTTGGTTTTTCTCGAAAACTACCTCCTTACCAAGGCGGTTTGAAATTTTCCAAATATTAATTTATTCGTGTTTTTTTAGACTAGGCAGCCGATTTTCATTCAATTGCTGGACTCGGCGTATAGAATCACCCAATGCAGTTGGATTACCGCTTCGCAAGCGTATACTGTGGAGAATACTATAAAAACGTTAATCGATGTTGGTAAGTAAGGTGTTAACCTTTGAACAATTTTTTATGCAGAAAATTCAAAAGATTTCTGGAGTAGCTCATCGTGGAAATAATTGTTATTTATAGCCAAAGGAAGGTCAATTGCGATACCATCACATTTAGAAAGCAAAGTACAAGCCATATTCACGAAACCATCTTTACTTTCGAGACAGACATCGAAATGGCTACAGGCTGTGAAATCTCCTAAAGTCGAACGTACTTCGTCTCATGTAAGTAAAAAAAAATTAATCAATATTTTTGGAATAAAAAAAAAAAAAAAAAAAACGAGTAGAAAAAATTTTATT
>FIZV01016751.1:0-11638 GCA_900050545.1 Trionymus perrisii | reverse complement strand
TGTAATAAAATGTTTTCCGCAAATTACAAAAATAATATTTACAAATAATAGACAATAATTATTTGAATTTTATGTTTTTGAAAAAATTTGTAAAAATGTTTCAACAAAAAAAAAATTGTTCACAACATTTTTAAAAAATTCATTTTTTTACAACTTTTAAAAAAGTATGTTTTTTCTTAGAATCTAGGGACAGGTAAAAAAAAAAAAATAGAATAGATTAAAATATTTTAACAGAAATTTGAATCAATTTTTCATTAGAATTTGAAACAAACGCTTTTCAGTAAAAATATTTTCCCCCTTAATTTTAACTTTTAAGCAAAAATAGGAAAAAAAATTACTTTTTTAGTTTTGGGTTAAAAAAAGTTTTTCATAAAATTTAAAAAAATGTAAGTATCCATTAAATCTAGAGGAAAATTTCAAACTACTCAAGAAACATTTCTTCGACAGAAAAAAATATCAACGATGAAAAAAAAAATCGCGGAGTCATCGTCACGTGAGGAATAGAAATATTACATCGAAAGGCTACAAAATCACACTATTTGCTTACCTTCTGCCGCTGGTAGAATAGATGACAACATTTCTTAAAATCAGGCTCGACGTTAAACGAATACTTTTAGTGACTGGACCTTCGTTATCATCCTACGTACACGAAAAAAAAGGTAAACTTAAATCATTCCGGTCAAACGCGTACTCCCTAAGGACATCTCGAGGGGGTTTCAACTTACTTGTAATTCTTTGGGATTAACGAACTCCAGGGCGTGTCTTTTGATAGCGTGTAAAGCGGCATTCGGAGCATATCCGGGATGCGGTGGCGGTGCAGGCGGAGGTGGTATTTCGCTTCTACCATTTATTGAGATTTGCTTTCTTCGAACAGCCATCATTTTCAAAATCTATACGTACACACAAAAAATACACTGGTAAGTCGATTCGAATTCATATGAGCTTGTCACTTTTTTAGAATAAATTCTCACCTCTGGATTACAATGTCTGTCGTATAAATGCGTCATCAAAGAGAACCTTTTACGTTTCATTGCGTCGCATCTTTCCCACAAACATTGTATTTCTTGACTACCGGACGGACAATGCGCCGAACACGCGTGCAAATATACTTCGTTAGCTGTTTTGAAACTCCTATATTGGAAAAAACAAAAAAACAACAAAACTCGTTAGATGATGGCACCAATCACTGGAAATGAATCAAAATCGTTATCTCACCTCATACAACTCCTCCACTCGCACAAAAACTGCCCCTGATTCTCGCCAGGTTTGGACGCAGTTACAGACGGAGTCACAGTAGCAGGTACAGTCGCAGCGGTAGATACAACCGCCGGAGTCGGAGCTGCCGGCATCGGTGAAGCTGTACAAGCTATCGGTGGAGTAGCAGGAACAGCGGCTGGAGCAGCAGGGCCCATGGAAGGCGACATAGCCGCCATTGGAATCGGGCTTTGAATAGGCTTAACTACATTGGGAGCCGGTTGCAGATGCGGCACTGTTTTGATCACTTTAACCTGCCTACATTGAGGGGCAGCCGGCGCCGGAGAAGCTGGAGCTTGGACGATATTCGGGGCAGTAACTGGGGTAGGTATTTTGGCAATAGCTGGAGCGATTGGCGTTTGGGGCACGGGTTGTTGACTAATTACCGGCGTAGCTGGAGGGATCATTTGAGATACTGCGGTCGTCTGAGCGGCTTGATTCACCTGTGAGGTGACCACCGTCGAGGTAAGATTCGTATTACCGATGGAGAAAACCATGTTTGGTATTTGCTGAGATGGCATGTTTGTCGCATTCAAAGTTGGTATGGTTTGCGACGACGCAGACGCCGTAGACTGGACCCCAGCTGCGGATAAAAATTGCGCCGCCGAGATCTGCGTTGCTTGGGCTTGCTGCTGGGTAACAACCGTTGTCGCCGGAGCACTCGATGTGACCATAATGTTTGGTTGAATGGATTTTAAGGTATTTGATATCGAAGTCTGGACTATGACCGGCGACGAGGTAGCTGCTGCGACCATTGATTGCGTCGATATCGGTAGCTTCTGCATGAGCATCTTTTGAGCCGTTTGATTGGTGGCTTGAACGGATTGAGGGGTCAGCGAGGATTGATTTTGTAAAATGATGATTGTCTTGGCACCGGTGCCTTGCTGTTGGGCTGTCTGCGTTACCAGAACTGTTTGCGGTTGCCCCTACGAGAATAGACGAGAAAAATCAATTAATCTGTATTCTCAAAAGCTAATTATCACGAAGTGAGCAAGAACTGCAAGGTCAACTCACTTGAACTAGAGCTGTTTGCGGCGTTACGATGTACTGCTGTCCTCCTGCGCCCATAATTGAAACTGTTCTCGAGGAAAGTGCGCCGGATGGCGAAGTTGCTACCAAAATTTGCCTCGAGTTTGGCCCAGTGGTAAGGTAAAGTTGCTGATGAGACTCGACGACCGGAGAACTGGCAGCTGCCATGTTTGGAAAATTTGCAACCGGATTAGGAAGCTGCTGGGGAGGTGGTGGGGGCGGTGGAGGTGGTAATATTTCGTCTTCATCCATACCATCGATGTCTCCCAGAACATCGGCGGCTAAAGCAGCGTAGAGATTAGCCGCAGAAGAGGATGCTTTAACGTTGCCTGTGGGAAACACAAAACGTTAAGAATTTTTGTTACTTTACACATCGTATCTCAACGATCTCCGGACGTGCACAGGAATCTCAAAAACACTCACTTTCGTCCAAGGCGTCTTCGTCGTTAGTTTTGATATTCGTGTCACCGTTCAAGTGTGGTTTTTTCGCGCTGCTATCACATTGCACCTCTTGATCGTTGGTTCTTTTAACGCCAGCCATGATTCTTTGTTGAGTGCTAGCCAAAGGAGCTTGAAATTCGGGTTTGGTTTCAATTCCGGCGTCTACTTTCATCGGTGTTGTCGTCGGTTCGATACTGTTTTTCGTGGTAAAATTCTACGAAAAAAAAAAAAAACATAATTTATTTCATGAAACAATTCGTTTGCAAAAAAATTCAATCGAGGTGTGAATTTTTCCAACTCTCGACTCACCTTTTTATTACTGCAAATGACACTCTTTTCGTTAAACGCAGTCTTGAATCCTCTTTGAAGTTCATCTTTCGGTATAAGTTCCAGACCTTTTTCGGCAATATGTAAAGCACCGTTCACAATAGGCGACTCCTTACGTTCGGTATTCTTTTCAAGTAACTCAGCCAGCATCAGACTTTTCGTTGGTTTACTCTCTTCTGGTTTCTTTTCAGTTTTCAATAAATTAACAAAATTATTTTCAATTTTGGTCTGCGAGTCGACGGCCTTATCCACTTGAATTGCATTATCTTTTTTAATCTGACCGAAATTATTTTCCTGCTTGACGACACTGGTCATAGGCGTGACATTGTTCTCGGTTTTGTGTTGATTATCGATACCGTCGTTCGTATCCGAGCATTCCATTTTAATGGTATTATTTAAAGGAAATTCGTTGACGGTGCTGGGCACTTCGGAGGTGGTATTTTCCGGGCTGATCATACTATTGGCTAGTTCTTCTCCCATAATTAAATTATTCAGCAGCGAATCTTCGCTCATCAGGGTATTTGTGATGGTATCATCGATGGGAGCGGTCGTTTTACCATTCATGAGGAAATCCTCGAACATACCGGACGAGTCGTCGTTGGTTAACTCGCACGAGGGTAAATTATTCTCGGCATCTTTGATCGAAATAACTGGTAAGGATTGGTTACTCGCCGACTCGCATAATTCGGCGTCCAAATCGTTGAATTTTGTCTTATTGTTAACCATGACGGTTGTGGTGGTGGTCGATGTTGTCGTTATCATCGTTGTCGTCGTCGCATTGCCGGAGATGGAATGATTCTCGACGATTACTTTACTTCCTGCGGTCAATGTGGTAGCAGAGGTTGTGGAATTTGTTATTTGAGTAGGAACGACGTTTTTCGGAATGTCGGCGCTGTCGTTTGAATTCGACGACGAAGGCAGTTCCGGCGAACTTTCTAGTTTTTCGTCTGCCAACAAGTTAGCGACTGCTTCGGTTTTGATATCTTCGTCCTACGAGAAAAACAAAACAATTATACATCGAACTACTTCCCTCTTCGCAGCATCATCCTATTTTATACTTACAATTACGATATTAACAGGCTGGAAATTTCTCATGCCGTTAATCCTCGACATATACGGTTTCATATTAGCAGCCGCCGACGCGGTCGATGTGATCACTGATACAGTAGACGCTTGAGTCACCGGAGCTGGTTGGGGCATTTGCTGGGTCACCTGAGGAGCTATCATCGTTTGACTACCGGAATGGACTACTTGTGTACCCACGCTATGCGTCTGCTGCTGTATCTGTTGCTTAAGTTGAGCCTGTGCTACGGCCACTTGCTGGTGCTGATGCTGTTGATCCTGCAGCAGTTGCCTGATCTGCGGTGTAATAGCGATTTGATGTCCGGCCGCGTCGGTCATCGTGGGTAACGTTTGCTGGGTGAGGACATCTTTGGTTTGCATTACGGTGGCCGGCACGGTCGCCTGAGTACCTTGTTCTTGTACTAGTTGCTGAGTAAGTATGGATCTGCCGCCGGCGTTGGCTACTTGCGAAGCTTGCTGCAGAAGCTGTTGCGGTATCTGCGACAGTAACTGTTGCTGGAGTGCTTGCGATACCTGTATAACCTGCTGAGGCTGTCCAGGTTGCGAGAGTATCATTTGAGGAGTAGCCAAAGCGGCCGCCTGAGCTTGGGCTTGAGCTTGCGCCTGTGCTTGTGCCGCAGCAGCCATCGCTGTCTCCGTCGACTGCACCGCTTGCTCTGGTTTCACTTGGCATAGCTGCAATATAGGCGTTTGACCCGTTTGCGAGGCTTGCTGGCAGACCTGAAGTAGCTGCTGTTGCATGGAATGAGTAATTTGAATGTATTGCGGTTGGCCACCAGCCGGGTTTGAAATTTGAAGCAGCGATGGTTTGAATTGATCGGCAGTCTGGCCCATCTGCAGAAGTTGTTGTTGCAACGCCGGCGTAAGCTGGATCATTTGAGATTTCGGTTCGACGACGGGCGCAGGCGCCGTTTGGATGAGTTGAGGCGTCTGCACCGGTACCGAGACTTGAACAAATTGCGGCGGACCGCCCGTACTCGACGGTACTTGCACGATTTGCTGCGTTACCGCTTGCGGCTGCTGCTGAGGCTGCGATTGCATTTGCATTTGTTGGTTACTCGATGTATCCGAGGTGGTTTGTTGCTGCAGCTGTTGTTGTAGATGCTGGTGCTGGTGTTGAACGCTTACCATTTGCTGGACGTGCGACGTCGACTGTTGTATGATTTTATGCTGTTGTAGTTGCTGCTGCTGTTGTTGTTGTTGCTGTTGCTGTTGCCGTTGCGTTACCTGTGGAAAGTGGAAATGTAGAATTAGTAAGGTACAATGGGTGTATTTGGTAATCATTTTTTCTAGAGGGAAATATAACTATTATAGACGATTTTATCGACTATTCTGTCACCTTCAAACGATGTCAATTTTTATCAGAGACAATCGGACTATTTTTACAAAATAAAAATATTTTCAATATTAGAAAAATTATCGGTGTTTCAAAAAAGTTGCGAAATTAAAATTTTTGAATATGTAATAAAATATGAAAAATTTATAAATAAAAAAAAAGTGAAAAATTTTAAACGTCGAAAAAAAAATTGAAACATCAAAAAAATCTCTAAATTCGTTCAAATTAGGAAAAAAAATTTAAAAAAAAGAAGCGAATAATCTACTTTATTATGAAAAAAATGTAGTAAAATCTCGAAAATTCATTCAAAAAATTAAAAAAAAAACAACAATGATATTACGATTTTTCGAACAACAATTTTTTTATGAATTCCTAGTTCTCGACAATCAATCCGTGTCAAGCTCAAATCTAACAAAATACTCACCTCAGATTTCAAAATACGAGTACAACTCACGATTTCATGCGATTATTACACACACACACGCTACTACATCGATGTTAGTTTCAATTACGTGTAAAGAACAAACTTTTTAGTAAAATCTTTCCCTTTTTCATTTTAATTAAACACGATTAATTTCAAACCATACGTATTAGACAAACAGTGCATTAACCATAACTAGATACTTGATTTAAAAAAAAAGGTTAAAATAAGAAATTTAGTACTTCGGATCACGCACATCACACATGCAAAAAAAAACGAACCCCTTTCGATCAAATTTTCCCATCTTCAGCTTTCCAAACTGCATATTCATTGACACTCATCCAGTTCGAATCCTTAACCAGGTTAGTTAATTAATAAAAATTAAAAACCAAACGATACATACCTGAGCGGCGACCGCTGTGTTCAATACAAGCTGATGCGGCGTCGCATGCAACGACTTTTCATTTTTAGTGTTAACCGAAGCGACCTTTGGGCTCATAAAATCGCCTACCTTATTCGCCAACAGACTCTTAATCAACGACGTGCTATTTGACGAATCGGACGACGAAGTCGAAGGTGATACGGCCACCGCAGACGGGGCCACGTTGCTTGGTTTTAGCGGTGGTAACGTTGCTGCCGAAGATGTACCAGCGTTCAGCAGTACATTACTGAGGTGAGGATGAGTCGACGATACCTGCTCGACAAAAACAAAATAAGAGACCACAGTTGCATTGAGTAATTATTTTTCAGTCGCGATATACCAGATTATGCATTGAAAGCGTAGCCTTTTTCAATCTAATGAAAACAGACGATAAGAGAGCGATGGTATGTTCGATTAGTTAATTAGATTTAGTTAAAGAATGAACGTATAAAAAAAAGTAGTGAAAAACCATCGATTCCATGTAGTCAATGTTGCCACATTTGGTAGCATTGCACAGATCATTCTAATTAATCCATCGAACACAGCATATTTTTCGGGGAAAATAAATATCAAGAAGAAACAAGAACACCGAAAAAATACGACAAAGGCGCGCTCCGATCGCACGACCGATTATTCTCCATATTCCAATAACAAAAGCATGCACAGGCACCTTCCAAGTTACATGATCAATTCGATACGAGCGCGAGAAATGAAATGAAAAAAAGCAACGCGTCGAACAGAAAAGTGAAATAAGGAAATTACATACATCGATAAATAAGGAAACCCGTTAGCGAACAATTTTTTTCTTGCAAAATAAACTAAAAGACGTACCTTGCTTTTAACTTCTTTTTTAATAACATTAGGCTGCGAGGGGCTGCTAAGCTGAGCTTTCAAAATAGGAGAGGATGGGGTACGCACCGGTTGGGTGAGGGTGTTGGTGCTGGGATTAACGGTAACATTCAAAGGTTTTGCTCGCACCTGTATTCCTTCGTAAACGAATAATTTGGACGAGCTAGCATCCGCGGTTCCGGCCGCCGACGCCGGTATTACTTGACGAGGTCCGACACCTACTCCAAAGGCGTTCCTAAATCACAAAACGAACAGATTAAATTCAACATTCGGCCAAGCTGGTGGTAAATTTCATTTGATAACTTTACCTGACGCATTGAGGGAAGTGCAACGGAGCTATGTAGCTTTTGCGATTGGCTATCGAGCAAGCTTTCAAATATAGTTTATACATTTCGCCTTGTTCGATTCCTCGACCTGGTTGATTATGCGTTTCGAAAGTGTTTCGCAGCCATTGAGAAGCGAAATTCTCGTTTTCTTGTTGGGTAGCCACAATAGATGGATGCGAACTGGTCGCTGATACGGTGGTCGTTGTGACAGCTGCGGATGTCGCCTGATTAGCAGCGATATTCGACGATACGACGACCGAGACTGATGTAGATGTTTGCTGGGCTAAGGTAACCGCCGGCGATGGCAAAATGACTGCAGAAACAAAAAGCAAATCGAGTCAACATCACTGTTCCTCGCATTAACCTCCTGCGATACGTTCTAGCTCGAGATACCGACCTCTTTGAGGCGTCGCAGGACGCGTATGCTGCGTAACCGGTACGGTAGCCGGTGAAGCTACAGCCGGCGTTGGTATCGGAGTGGCCTGCATAAGCGACGATACCGTTACAATTGGAGGAGCGGCCGCATTCGACATTATCGACGGGACGCTACTCACCAGCGGCGCGGACGACAGAGACGATCCGGTTAGCACGAACGAGCCGGATGTATTTATCGTAATGGCCGTCGATGAGGTCGAGATTACCGACGAGGAATGATTTACGGAGCTGGCTGATGCCGAATGGTAGGTCAGCGATGACGAAGGGGTTGCCGAAGGTGTGGGCATTGATCCTGATAATGGGGTGCTTGTTGACGTGGAATCTGTTTCTTGTACATCTCCGGTAACCGTTTCGACTACTCGCATTAGTATGCAGGCTTTCGGACCGTAGCTTTGAGCCTGCGGTGATAAAAATTCCAATGATTAATATATTTCATCAGTAGCTTCGTTCTCCTTACAATTCATTTTTACATCACTATATCTAATACAAAGTGACCCAGTTTTGAAACAGGAATAGAAATCGGTATTTTTTGGCCAAATCAAGAGACCTACGAAAAAAATGCCAAGGGTCAAAGTTGTAGAGCATGAAATTTTATTTTTCCAGTATTCGATTAATTTTTACCAGGAGGCTTAGTTTTCGTGATTTTTTCAGTCGAAATTCGTAATTTCAAAAATTTATTTTAAATTTTGAGCTTCAGTGGCAAAAATCACGAAAACTAAGCCTCCTAGTAAAAAATTAATCGAATATTGGAAAAAGAAAATTTCATGCTCTACAACTTTGATTCTTGGTATTTTTTACGTAGGACCATCATTTCAGCCAGAAAAACACTTTCCAGAAATGAAAAATGTTTTGTTTTTTTTAAACGTTAGATCGTTTAATTGGGCCTCCCTGTATTTTAGAAATATCCTCCTCATCGACGTCAAGTACTCACTTCGACAGTTATTAACGAAACCAAAGCCGCCACAGCTCCTCGAACGTGCATTATCGAATTGCAAGCTCTCTCTCCCAACGAACTTAACGAATATAAACATTCTAGGGTATGAATTAATAGCATTATATCTTGCAAACTAAGGAAGGAACATATTCTATTGTAAACCTGCACAGAAAAAACCATTAACGTTATCTCAATTTCAAAGTATCGAACGATCTTTAGCATTAGCAATCATTTCTACGTACTTTTTGCTCGATACATCGTAACATAATTTCTTCGTTTTCTTCTTTTTGTCCTAATTTGTTCAACGTTTCTACGCAAGCTAAGATCACAGCTCTGTCTTGAGATTCCAAACCTCGGCAAACTACACTTAATAAATGATCCATCAACGAATCTTCTAGCGTGATTTCGTTTGCAATATTCGACAGCATATCGAAGCCAAGCTGATGCAAGCAATTCCACTTCGACCCGCAGCATAATAAAACAAAACGAAGGAACGTCGTATCTTGGGCTAATGTAGGAACATTTTCTTCGATAAAGGTAGCATTTCTCAGGATCATCGCCACCTGGATTCAAAACAAAAGTTCGTTATCAGGATTCGATTCTAGTAAAGCAACTCTCTCAGGTAGATTCACTCACTTGTAATACTCTTTGGCCAACGAAATCTTGAGTACCGTACGACCTGCCAACGCAGAACAATTCGCTATCTTCGTCGTGCAGCTTTAATCTACAAAGGGACGACTCGTCGTCCGAATCTTTTTGACTTTCTTCCGAGTCCGGGCCGGCTTGCGAGTTCGATTCGGGATCTTCCGAAGATGTGGAGGCGATCGCCAACGTGTTCTTTTTCTGTCGTCGTTTCACGTGTTTTTTCTCGTCCATTAATATAGTTAATTCTTTGTCTTCCAGTACGTCGGACCAGAAGTACTTGAGCGAGTAGCCTCGTACTTCTTTGTAATTCTCTTCCATAAGATTTCTTAAGGAATCTGCGAAAACGACGGGTGTTTACAAAAGGAACATTCCAAGTATGAATATGAATATTCACGAATTTTATCAATAACTCACTGTGATTGTAAACAGCCGCATGGGCCAGCAGGTAATGCAACAATCTTGGATGATTGCATAGCTTCAAAGTTGTACTTTTTCCTTCGTTGTTCGTTCCAGAAAGCAGGGCGCATACGTTTATTGCGAAATCTTGTTCGTTTGGAAGGGGAGATATCAACGATAACGCCAGTTTATCGTATTCCGAAGCTTGATACAAATTCGTACTAAATTTGCCGTTAGTTCTCACGTTATCTGTAACAAGTGAAAAAACCCGCGCATTAGTATCACCGTTCGCAAAATATACAACGCGTTAGAAGAAGCACATTATCATAGAAATCTTACTCTTGATCATTTTTTTCACTCGATCTTCGAATAAGTAAGACATGTATGAGGCTAGGTATATAATTTTTTAGACGTTAATTATCTTTTAATGCACACTGACCGAGAACAAAACTCATAATATTTTTTCATTCTAACATTTGGCGTTTTATTTATCACCTTATCTATCGCTGTAATGTCGCTGATAACATGAGCGCTCTCTAGTCGGATTCCAATTAAAAAACGTGTAATTTTTCTCGTATTTTTATTTTATGATAATTTCTCAATTTATTTCGTATTTTTGTGCACCACGTGGTCCATATTGGATAATTTTACCGGAAATAAGAGTTCTACGAGCGAGACTGGTGTGATTATGGGCGTGATTGTGAGAGATATCAACACATAGCATTTAGGTGAGGTTTCACGTTTCAAGTTGGGTTCGTTTTGGACTTTGGAATGTTCTTCGATTTGATAACAAATTCTGTATTTTTATTGAAAATTTGAGTAAATTAAAAAATTAAAAACTGAAGATAAGTATTTAAAAATTTTCAAAATTATCAAATAATACAAACTTTCTCTACTTTTGAAAAACCGAACATTGAAGATGTTTCTTCGGGAATGTTCGTAATTATTCGGATTGTGTCGTAACTGTCGTATGGCTTGACCATTTTAAAATTTTTGACAATATTTTTTTACTCAAAATTTTATCCTCTTCATTTTTTCCTCTTATATTTTTCAATTGTCCCAAATTAATTTTTTGATTATTATTTTTTTTTTGCAAAATTTTCGATACAATGATTTAAATAGAAAAATAAAATCCGGGGAAAACTATATGTACGAAATTACGAATTGTTTTTAAAAATTGCAAATACATAAAAATTTAGGGGTGGGGGTACTGCTTTTATCCAGGGGTCAAAAAGAATATGAAAACAACCGCTTGTTTAGGGACATATATTTAACTCAATTCCACAATTTTTTTCAATAACTTTTAAAAAACTGCAAGTTGTTTCAAAATTTTACAACAAAAAAATTGCATTATTTAGTGTTTGTATCAATTTTATATACAGATGTCCAAATTTGGAAAATTCACTAGATTATTCTAATTTCTAAAAATCGTGTCAAACTTAAAAAATTGATCTATTATCGAAACTATGTTGAAAATGAAAATTTCAAATTCTTAATACATTTTAAAATATTGTCAATCTTTGAAAATTACCAAATTTTAAAATATTTACCGAATTTTGGAAACTTCAAAAATTGATCTATAATGTGAATATTTTTTAATTTAAAAATTGAGAAATTTAGAGGTTTTATTTAGTTTTACAAAAGTATCCAAACTTTGGAGAATTTACAGAATTTTCAAAATGTGCCAGTTTCTAAAATTGAATTAATTATTAAAATGATAATTTTTTGAAAATTTGTCGCT
>FIZV01016744.1:0-15853 GCA_900050545.1 Trionymus perrisii | reverse complement strand
TTAACGTTTATATGATAAGGCGTTGGTCAATATTAAAATATTTTAAAAATTTAAAAAAAAAAAAAAAAAAAAAAAAAACGAAAAACAAAAAAGTACATAGGTATTTCATAATATGTGTAAATAGGTATACATAAGTATTACTCGTAATAATTACCTATTATTATTATTTTTATTATACATAGAAACATACATAATTACATACATACATTACATACATAATTTTACATTTAATATAAAAAAATAAATAAATAAAGGAATCAGCAGGAATGCGTTACTCAATTCTAATTTACATAGCACGTTCAGCTTCAGCTACATATGTAAGACATGTACGTAGCCGTACTACGTAACTATTACCTACACAGAGATCGAGGAGGCATATGTAATGTTAGGTATCTTACAAGTACCTAGGATGAATAGTCGTGTCAAATCACTAACGATAGCACAAAATTTACAAACTGATTACCGGTGTAATGCGAATACAATTAAAAACAATTTGAAAAACGATAATGGAAAACACGCTAAAATTTTTCGAATAACTGATATTCGGGTGCCTCTGCCTACAGCTGAACTTTCAGAGAAGTCGTCGTCTGTACATACACCATAAATTTCGAAAAAATATGCGTTCGTGACGGTCGTCATATACTTACGCTACACCCGGTAATTCATATTTTAGTTGGGAAAAGTACGAGCGAAAATCAATTATAGAGGCGCTGCCATAGAAATACATAATCACTAATCACAATATAACGTAAATAAAAGATGAATACATATTATTCGAATCGAAATCATTCAATTTGTTAATCAGCAGCTGCACTACGTAGCAACACCTCTGCAATTAATTAATGGATCGGTGAAATATTGTCGCACGTTACCCGCTTATACCGTTCGTATTATAATCTGTAGTAGGTGAGGTACGGTAAGTTACAAGTGTAGGTAGGTACGTACGTACGTTACGTACGTACTGTAGTACATGTGTATTGTGTATGCATTTATTTACACGTATTTAATCAAGACCAATGCCAGTACACACATACGCGCGTGCGCAAACAAACGCAGATATACGCACGCATTTATAAGATTAGGTAATTAAATAAGTACAGCGGTACTTGAAAATAAAAAAACGTATAAAAAATTTCAAGTAGTGTAATTATATATGCATACTTACGTATACATGCACAATTACATACGTACATCGCATATCGTATATACCTATGTATCCTACGTACCGGTATAGAAATACATTTTAATAAGTATTATAGGTACTTATTACACGTTAATAATAACGAGTATAAAAAATTACAAGAGATAGTAGTGTAGGTACTCTTGTGTAATATGTACCCGTTTAAAATTAAAAATATAAATAAACAAGCACAAAAAAAGTTACCGAATGAGTAAGAAATTAGGTCGAGTAAACAATTACGTAGAGAATCACCAAATAAAAGCGTGAGGATCAGCAGGTAAGTATAAGTACGAGTACATTGATAAAAAGTAAAACCCATTATAATATACTGTACTAAGTTGAAAAATTAAAATACTTCAGAGCGAATAGAAGCGTAAAAAAAAATCGTAAAATGACGCTTAATCTACGGGTCAAATTAAGTTGGAGTAAGTATTCAACAACTTCTTTAGCAGGTCTAGGTGAGGTACCTATTGAAGTAGAAAACAGTAGGAAAACGCAAGGTTTCTTTGTTTAAAAAACAATCAGTCAATCAATCAATCAATCAATCAATCAATCAATCAATCAATCAATCATTCAAACAAACAAACGGTACCTATATCAGGCGTAGATCGAATTTTTCGATCACCGCCATCGTAAGATCTGATTTACATGCCTTCAAGAAGTAGACGAAAAAAAGACGACCAACATTGAAGTAAACACCTATTTTTGGTAAATAGCATTAGGCGCACATTGTTTTAAAATAGTGATAAAACAAGCAAATTGTTGTTAGGGAGAAAAAATTAAAACACTCGGTCGATATCAATTGGACTAGTAATCGTTGTTCAGTGAGCACTTATTAAGACGGGTTGTTGGATTCAAGTACAAGTACCTACATAATTCAATTTTTGCTTCAAGCCTCATTTAGGTTAATACATTATACGAAAAAAAATTTAATAATAAAATAAAGAATAAATAAATAAATAAAAACACGTTTATAGAAAATAAATACTCGTAGAGCTGAGTACGCAGGTATCCGGTAAACAGTTGGAGTACCCACCCGTGTCCATTGCTTAAGCTGCATTGTTGCAGATAATTACGCAACTTTTCCAATAGTAACAACAAAACGTAGTAAAAAAAAAAACGAAACAAACAAAAAAGAAAAAGAAACGACGAAAATGAAAATTGCGAGTGAAATAGATTTCACGCGGATCACGTTATTTGGTTACAAAAGAAAATTCGAAAACTTGGAAAGGCGCGAACATTTGACGTACAAATTAAAAATGCGACTAATAACGGCTGCGGTTAAAATAGACGTAAGGTTTTTAAATGTTGAGACGACAATGACGGCGAGAGCGAGTGAACGGAAGATAAGGGCGACATGCTCGGTAGAAGAAAAGAAAGTGGTACAAGAAGGCACGGCTTTACGGTAAAACCGTAGCCAACACCATTGTCATACGACGTACTCTTCGCGTTTAAAATTAATATTTTGCGTGGCGCAAAAATCTCTGGTTAACGGAATGCAATTGAAGTAATGACATATTTCGCAATCGTAAATGGGAATAAGGTAAAAAAGTAGTACCAACAATACAAATAAAAATAAACTGGATAACAAACACACCCAAATTAAAAATATCTTTTTCTCCCTGTCGTACGGTCCGAACGATACGAACGGCAATAACGCGTACGACAGTAAAAATCCGAAAATAAATCCGAACAAATGAGCGAAATTATCTACCCAAGGTAGCAATCCGAAAAGGAATAGTAAAAACGTTATCACCAGTAGTTTCATCAACGCTTGAAAAGGATGCTTCAACATAGGCCAGCAGTTCAGCACTTCCACTATGAGACACGCCAGCAATCCAAACTGCGAACCCGCCGGACCAACCTAGCGACAAATATTCGATCGAAAAATTTACGTAAGTAAATACCTATTTACCGCGCAGACATCGGTGTAAAAAAAAAATGAACAAAAAATCGTTCCATTTCAAGAAAAGGCATTAAATTTCAACTTACATCCGCTCTATACGGAACAAATATGGCACTCGCCAAATTACCAGCGACTCCAGATCCGATATAGATGAAACCTATTCTGACCGATCCGGTCAATTTTTCCAAATCTCTCATCAAGAAGTACTGAATTAATACCGTAATTGATAAATGAAGAATACTGTCAACAAAATAAATAAATAAGTAAAACATCAAAACAAACAAAAAGAATTGGAAAAACCGAATCAACTTGTGGTATTGACCGAGTAGGTAGGTACAAAAGTACCTCAGATAATTATACGCCAACTTACCCAGCGTGAATGAATAACGAAGTCCATAATCTATAAAACTGATCGGGAACTTCGGGAAAATAAAACGGAATCATGCCGCAAACGTCATCCAAACATGACACCTGTAGAAATAGTAATTAAGAAATAGCGTACGCGGAAGTTGTCGAAATAAAAATACTGGGTGCCCCAAATCCACTGCTTGGTAGAAGTTAAAGGTACCGATAAAATAAAGAAATCGTACGCATACCTGCGAACATAAGGAAGCATCTTCGTGGAAAAATCCGCGTACAAAATCACAATATTCTTTGGTCGTAATACGACAGGTGCCGTGAATACCTATACAGCAAGGATGACCGATCACTTCGCAAACCATATGTTCAGCGGTCATTTTATCTTTTTGAAAACGATGGTGATCGAACGGAGACAACTGGCTAGGAAATCTGGAATTCATTTTCCTACAGATAGGCCACTTGGTTATGTCGTCAGGCCATTCGTAAGGCGCCACCGAAGCGGGTGCTTCGCAAAATCTGCAGGCAATTTCGTAATAGTATTCAGGACGTAAGTGGCGAATACGGTTGTGAAAAACAGGCCATTATTCGAATTCTTACTTCGGGTCTAATCCGCAAACGGATCCTGATATACGTCCACCCGGACCAGATTCGGCGCGAGACCATTTCTTCCAAGTAGATATGTGGTTCTAAAGACGACCATCTAATTAACTTTTATACTCGCATACTCGTTACGTTTCGCACGACATTACGTTCGCAATAATGAAGATAGCGAGAGAAAAAAAATACAAAATTTTCTACCAAGCGTGCGTGAAATTGAAATGCGAAGAAAATTTGACGAGAATTACTACTTTTCAAAATGACACGCGTGATATGCATCATACAAGTAGGTATTGTTCAAGAAAAATCGATCACAAATAGCGTTGGTGAAAAACCCTTTCGAAAAAAGTAAGTCAATTCTCGTCAAACATTCGTCATATCGCGACGTACACTAAATTAGAAAGATGAAAGAAAAAACAATGCGAAAACCAAAAATCAAAAACAAATAAATTTTCAAAAAACAACAACAACAACAACAACAATAAAAATGAAAAAATTTCCAATAAAAAAATAAAAGTAGGTACAAAATGATGAGTACCTAATAACGTTACGAACTACTGAAATTAAAAAAAAATTAAAAATAAGTTGATAAAGAAAAATTTTGTTAGAGCTACTACGCGTAAGTAGATACTGATCAAATTTTTCAACAGAAAAATTTAGATAGTACCTATGGAATTTTTTAGAATTCAGATAATTGCAACGTGATAAATCACGGGTAACCAAAAGTAAAAACGAAAACAAATAGAGGTTACAAAAACATAAAGAATAGCGAGCGAAAAGAAGAACGAATTCGTGTACAAAACGTACGATAATAGTTGAACGTACCCCTTGCCAATTGTCCCTCGCAGTCATTTTATTGTGCGGCGGTATTAGATACAGTAAAGAGAAAGAAAGAGGAAAAAAAAACGCAACTGGTAAATGCGATTGTAAAGTAAACGTTAAAGATGGTAGGTAGATTGACGTCTTAGGAACTTACGAGTACCTAATTCTACTCGTAATTCGAGTTCATCAGTAAAATTATACTCGAATTACAGGTATAATGCAGTACGAGTAAAAAAAAAAAAACGCTGACAACGAGGCGATACTTACTGAACACTCTGTTTTCGACGCTTGTACACAGCCAGAGTCGTCGTTTCGGATGCAGCAAGCGGTTTCACGTTCTTTATCTCTCATTTTTTCAATTTCTTTAATTATTTTTTTATCCTTTCTCATGCAAGGCGCGAATTTGGCACCCATATGAATTAGATCAGCCTACAAGAGTAAAGCGATACGAAGGTAAGTTGAGTTACTGCGGCGAAGCGCAGCACATGGATAAGTGAAGTTGTTATGCAGAAAGGCAAAATGAAAGACACTTACCGCTCGAGGCCCGAACCAAAAATTTGACGGCTCGCTGTACTCGACTTGTTGCAACGAAAGGCTAGTCACCAATACCTACGTAAGAGGAAAAGGACGCGGTTTAACAATGATTTTCGTAGCAAACGTTTCGCACACACTGGTCGAGTCGATTACTCACTAATCCGGACCGTTGAGTGAGGTCAAACCCTACGGGTCCTAATCCGTAAGCGAAAATCGAAAGCGCTAAAATCAAAATTTGCACCGTGGTAACCCAATACGTGAAAAACGGTCGATGATCTTCGAGGTCTTCGAGCTGCTCTTTAATCGGCTCTCGATTCATTACGGATCTTTTCAAAGATCTCCTACGTAAAAACATACACGTCTTATTGTGGGTGCCGATCGACGATGGACGCGCGTAATTCCGGCGCGTCGACAAGCGCAGCGATAGTATTACCCAAAAACTCTGCCCACGAAGCCCATTCCGTATTCTCTTCGATCAGAATTATCGAGTACTCTGTCTAGAAGCCTATTCCAGATGATCGACATACCGATGCCAACTTGCTCGCTTTCTTCCATTCTTTCATTTCGTCTTCTCCACGTGTGATATCTGTAAAACGAATGCACATATAGTATCGACCAGCATCTGCGTAGGTACTTTTCAACCCAGCACATACCTTTCTTTGCGGATTTTCTGAGACGACGCATAAGCGCCATGAATACCCGCACTGTCGCCGTCAACCTGATCGGTGCCAGAACCGAATGAAGTTTTACTCGTAAATGGAAGATGAACGGGTGCCGAACGAGAATGACTTTCTTCGAATGCACTTGTCATTTTGTCAAAAAATACCTGCAACAGTTTCGATCGCGCGACACAATCGCGTTATTTCGACGAAAGACAAAAAACCGACAATTCTATTCGTCACTAATGAATTACCTCGTCATCCAGAGGCGAAGACGGAGTAGGCGGAACCGATGACGGAGCGTAACTCCTAGACCATTCTCTAGAAGCGGAGCTGGATCTTCTTTTGTGCCTTCCCAGTGTCTGCGATGGAGAGAAAATAATCTAAGGTAAGTTCCAATGGCTCGGCATTCGACAATATTTTAAAACGAATTTACGGCTTACCGAAACGACGTACGCCATTCCGTCGATGGTCATTTTGGCAACAGACGGTTTCCTTTTGAGCGTTGATTCTATCGAGCGAGGTTCTACCGCGTCTCTTTCGTCAGTCGGCGCAGCAGCCTTCTTTTTGTCCGACGTCATTTGTAAAACGTCGGGCTAAAAACAATAAGTTGGAGTTAGCGATACTGCCAGAAACAGTCAGTCACCAAAAAACAAAAACAAAAATGGTTTAGTCACCTTCATGAGCGTACTGTAAGCGGTGGAAGGTTGATATTCGTTTTTCAACTTTCCGTAAGTACGACACGCCAGTCTTTTTCTTCGATCGAGCCATTTCGCTCGTTCGTTTTCTTCGGTGGGTTCGTGAACTCCGAAAAACACAGCCGTCTCTTTTTTAATAAAGCTAGAAGAGCAAACAAATGACAAAAATATCGCATTGTAGAAACTTGCGTACTCGAGTACCCCTTACAAATAATCATGTAGGTATTCGACGTTTTGCGGACTTACTCTTTGATCAATTCCTTTTTAGAAATTGGCCTGCTATATCGTCTGGAAGACGCGACTTCGGTAACGGTAACGGGAGCGGATATTTGATGTTGAAGGGGATGTTTAACATGCGGTCGATCGTACGACAATTGTACAGGTAACGACGTTGGTGGATTACGATGTTGAGCACTGTGTTGACGATGACCACCGCGAGCTGCCGTCGACGAATTAAGACTCTCGTTATTTGAAGAAAGTGAAGAAAACGATTCGTCGGCCATTTCGGTGGACGGTGAAACCGTTTCGTCGTCCAATTCCGCGGTGGGAGCAGAAATAGACCGTTGAATGTGTTGCGAGTGATGCTCCATCAAGACGCTGTTATTACCACTGCGGTTATAAGACATGAAATTATCGTTAATTTACACCCAGACGCGCACGTAACCATCGAAGGGCCTACCTATTAATCGATACGGCAGTGGGCGAGGTAGTAGCAGATGCTGTGATGTTAGTTGTGCATGCTACCGTCAACGAGGGACTCGATCTAGAAGATGAGAATGACAGAGACGGGGAGTTGACGTTGCTGTGCGTGTTATTGTTATTGGTATTTGAAGGTGTTTGCGAATGATGGGTGACCGATGATAAATTGCTATTCGATGCTATGCTATTGCCCGGAGAATTGTTTGCTTGAAAACCAGTTGTCACGGATTTCCTGTAAAACCAAAGAAATATCAGTAAATGAAGCGCCGATGCTGTATGAAGGAGTTATAATCGACAACTTTTTATTTTGTTTCAATCGTCGACTAGCTTGCAAGCAAAGCAAACCAAGTTAAAAGTGAAACAAAATTAGCACTTCCCAAACGGTACCATAGTCTCACACAGTAAAATGTATGTACATAATCGTACACTACCTGAGAAAAAAAAAAAAAAAAACACACGCAACGGGAACCACCCTGTTCAGGTGAATCAATAAAACACAATCAACAAGGAGAAATAAAGAAAATTGATCATTTTCAAAGACTGAGTATCTAGGAGCTCTTTTTCTAATTCTAATTTAACATTGACATTAATTTTCCCTGTTTATTTTGTTATTTCGGTTATTGTTATCAGCAAAACCAAAAAACAAAAACAATCCAAAAAAAAAAAACGTGACACCACGACGGTTATACAAGTATGGAGCATGCCATGACAATTTACAAGAGGATACGGAGGATAGTGATGGTAATAATTTTATTTTATTTTAGTATTTACGGCATTTGATATAGGCAATTTTATCGACGTTTGTGAGTGAGCGTAGTATAGTATCCAAGATCCAAAGTATACCTACATAAGTATACAAATTTTTCGAATGTTGAATAAGTTGCCTAATATTTCTACCTTGTATACCACAAAGTTGAAGGGAGGACGGGAGGTACAATCAGGTACAATTATAGGTATACATTTATTAACCGAATTTATGAAGGCTATTGTGTTCGGCCCGGATTTTATGTGCTTACGTGGGTAATAGGTGTTAGGCACATGTAAGTTTTTGTTAATGAAGTAAGTTCTAATAGATACTCAGTAACTCGATTGAAATGCCGTATCTACCTACGTAATGTATCGAAAAATTCGATCCTACTATATTATGGTCTACATGACACAAGTATAGGTACAGAATTATTATGTGCAAGCCTGCAAGGACATCTATAATTACGTATCTGCGTGCATGTCTACTGCCTATATCTTTAGGATCATACGTAATTTCTAATTTTCTAGCACGACTTGTTGAAGCTAGGATGTTCAGTTGAGGTTAGAAACAGTTTTAGTAAAAGAAAATTGGAAATAATGAGTCAGCGACCGTGTTTGTTTAGCCTCAAACTGAAAAGACACTCTAAATCTAAACTATATTGCAATGGTAAGTGGTAACCGAAATGATGAAAGCTGAAGGGTGTGCGAAATCACACGATGTAAACAACATTTTTTCTCCATAAATACCTACGTAGTAGGTATGAGATTATTCAAAATGATGGCTATGGTGATAAATTGCAAAGAAAGGGGGAATATTTGTAAGAGGATGAGATGGTGCAAAGTTACCGCAGGTGAAACTTGAAAACCAAATTGGAAAGTAAAAGAATAATTAAGAGCAAGATGAATACATAGGTAATTATACTCGTATGTGCGTGTATACGATATAAATACCTACATTCGCGAGTTATATTTATATGTATTAAGTACCTATGTAGGTAGGTAGGTAGGTACGTAGTCTTTCAGCAGGCGTCAAGAATAGGAAAGTGTAAAGGAGGAGAAAGTAAAGCAGCAGCTACGATTACGAAGAAAGTAAGTATTTTAGTTATTCCGTATGAGAAACGGCAAAACGGAGCAAACGAGGCCGACAGGGTTATTGAACAAAAAGGGATGATAATTGTCGTCATGGTAACGATAAGCGCTTCGTTGCCAAGTGTATTCGTGTTTATGTTGCCAAGTTTTAATGGCGTTCAAGTAAATCATTTTTCTCGCGAGATTTAACATGAAAAAACAATTACAAGAAACACGATTTTTTCGCTTTTTTCTTATCTTTCTATGTGTACGTGTACCCTACGTACGTTCGCTAAATTTTTCTTGTTCTATATCAAGTCATTACTCGATTAGGAATTATGATGTGGACTATTAGATACCAATCGTACACATGTTGGAACGTAATACGAGGTTGCCCACTTCAACTAAGGTAGAATTGCGCGATTATAGTACATACATGTGCGTAGGTCTACTCTTATCTACAAACTTTCGCCTTTCTGTCTGCCTTGCACAGGTACCTATCTAGTATCTACCATAAATTTAGAATCAGTACAACGTCTCGTTTGTAGCTGTACGATTAAAATGTAAGAAAAAAGGAACAAAAGACAATATAATTATGATGGAGAGATAAACTCATCCAGGTTTAGGTAGGTACCTATACGTATAATGTACTTTGAAGACTCTTCGGCCGAGTAATGACCACATAATTACTCGCATTAATTTCGTACCAATATGAATATGAGTGAAAAGAAGGAAAAACTTGAAACTTACCATGCGGATGACAGTTGAACAGAGGATGATGACGACGAAGAAGAGGACTGCGATTGCTGAAAGTTATTGCAATTTGAAGCAACAATAGCGGAAGAAGAACACGAAGAGGCGGAAGAGGAAGAAGAGGAAGAGTTGGACGAGGAAGCGGTCGCGGGTACGGTGGACGCGTTGGTCGGATAACAGCCGAGAGCGGAATGCTGATGCGGATGCGACGGCGGTGGCATGTAGGAGCAGACGGCGACCGCCGACGAAGACGGCGACGACGTTCGTCGTTTGAAGCAACAATTCTCGTGTGCGCCGCTTTTGCGTAAGGTTTGCACAGCCATAGTCGACGGACTGCACTGCACGTCTCCGTAACTATTGCAACGTGGCAATGTTGCCGCCAGCGGCGACGTCAGGTATCTGCCGTTGTTCGTAGACGACGCGGCGACAAAATCTACCGGTATTGTGGAGGCGCCGATCGGCGGTATCAGCGATACCGGCGACGAAGTGCGACTGGAACGGATGCGCGATTGCGTTCCGGGAGACAGATCGCGCGAATGCGACGCCTCTCTGCTGCTGTGGTAAGCTCCGTAACAACACCTTTGAAATCGTAACGTTTGGTACTGATTGTGCAGCGGTGGCGGTCGTACCGAAGCTCCCGGCGGAGGTAGCGAACGTTGCGACGAGAAATTAACGGCGACGGCAGTGGCGGCCGCAGCGGAGGAAGCTATTCCGCTGCCGGACGCTTTATGATGGTAATAGCTGGCGTTGGCGCTGGTTAACCGGTAGTGATTGTGGTAGCCTAGATCGCGTCTAATGTATGCGTCGGCGGCTCCATCCGACGATATGGGCAGCGTTCCGTACCTATCTTTGGCGTAGCGCGGTTCGCATTGAACGTTGTTAGGCGATACCGGACTGGCGTACCGATCGTACGACGCGCGTTCGCTCTGTTGCGAGCAGCCTTTGTACTTATCTATAGTGGAAGATGCCGGAGGCAAGTACAAGTCGTTGGACGACAGGTAGAAACGATCGTGCGGCTGAGATGCGAGCGCATTTTGAAACCTATCCGGAGGCGCCGGAGCCGGTGGAGATAGATAGCGGTCGGGTGGCGGAATGAACGGTTCTCCCGAATCGAGAATGTAGTGATTGGGCGACGGCGGAAGCGGAGGTAAGCGATGATCGTTGAGATCGTAAGCGGGATGCAGATGCGCATCGCTGCCACCGCCGCCGCCGCCGCCGCCACCACCGTTCCGTTTGATGGTCGCGACTGACGCGTCGTAACAGGAAGCCGCAGATGGTACATGTCGTTCGGTGTGGCTATGGCTGTGGCTGCTGTACGCGGCTACGTATAGGGTCTCTTCGGTGCTTTCGTAGGCGCTAGATGATAGCGGTGGCGTGGACGACGACGACGACGACGACGACGATGAAGAAGAAGACGACGACGAGGACGAAGCCGCCGCCGCCGCCGCCGCTTGATGCAAACGTTTATTGTCGGCGCTCGCTGCTGAATCGAATACCGACAGATGACGGACACCCGATACTTCGTAGTTATTTGGTAGATGATAGCGGTCTGTAGCGGAGGCGGCTCCCGAAACTTGGTGACTTTGTCGATAAGACAATCTTTCTCTGCGACAATAGTCTTCACCGGTGTTATTCATGCTGCGGCCTCCGCCACCAACGTTAGCATACCTTGAACCAAATACAGCCAAATCTTAAATTGAATATCATGCAACTATCTTTGTGCCTACCTACGTTTGTGTGTGTACTGTGTACCTATCCGTTATCTACTCGTGGATTAGGTATACGAGCATATGTATCTATGTTCTGCAGGTATAAGTATAGGTACTTGTAAGTACCTATACCAAGCTACCATCAACTGAGATCGAGACCAAGACCAAGAGCGAAATAAAGCGTACGTACTTGACGGTCGTCTATCTGTGTTCCAAACAGCCTGCTTTGCCACGAAGGCTGCTTTTTCCCTGCTGGAACATTCATTTCTCGATCTGAATTTACAATTTTCGGGCAATGACTTATAATCTGTCAATTAGTTATTGCGGTTGAAGCCTGCGAACAAAAGCAAAAGAAAGCGTCAAGTAGATACGAGTAGGTATAATGTATAAGTATACACTCGAATAACTATCGCAATATTATTTCGAATAATGTCGGCCACTCTGTGTTCATCAGTTAAAATAGTTGATAATGATCTCAGCGGTAAGTTTGAACCAATTGAACGTGGTGTTTATAGCGCTCGCTCAGTGTCTACTGAAAGAAGACGTATTTTTCGCAAGGTACATAGGTACCTATATTACTTGCGAAGTTGAAGTTATAAACCATTTGTATCTATGTACCTATACCAATACCCTATACCTAATCTAGAAGGGAATTATTAGTTCACCGCATAACAAAAGTGAACCAACGAGGAACGGCAAGTATCCCTACGTGAACAAAGTACCTATTCGTTTTCTTTATACCTTTTTGAATACCTACCTATTTTAGTCCAAAACGTTGTTTGATTGTGATTTGTTTCATAGCTACACATATTACATTTTGAATTTTTGACTGTTTAGGATGCAGAACTACCTTAGCAGTTGATATAAAATAGGTAGTTTATTGTGATAAGTAAATTCAGTTTGTTGTCTAAAAGAAGTGGAATGTGAAACCGGTTGTTGCAAGGGAAAAGATGGAAAAATGACGGACATAAAGTATTCTCAAACCAACATTTAAAAAGAAATGGAAATCGAACAGTGTTAAATTTCATGTAATAAAAATTGAAGGTTTCGCTGAAGAATATCATATAGAACTATATACGTATAGTACGTAACGTACGTACGCGTCTACGTACTACGGATCCCCATCAAAAATGCATGCGCATTAGAACTTGAAAAAGTGTAGGATACCTATAAAATTTTCTACATTGTCAACTCTTTTTTTTTACAATTTCGATGAATAAATAAAGGGTAACCGATTTCGGCTACACACTTCGGCGTCACATTTCCCAAACCCAAAATTAAAAAAAAGTGGTTTCGAAATACAAATTCTAGTGTAAAGAGCGCTGAGCTCCTATTGTGAAGAATTATGCGAAGAAAACATCGAAAAAGTAATTACGGTACATAGGTAAGTGTAAGGTGTAAGCAAAGCACCCACAGGAAAGGGAGAAGCAAGTCGCGTACGGTGCACTGCATACCAAAGATGAGAAAAAGAAGAAGTTGCATGAGTAAAATTTCACAAATTCGAACATAGGTATCGTTCTTTGTTTGAGAAATGTTTACCTGTAAGTTTAGTTTACTATTCATAGGAGGTAGGTAAACCGTAAAGGCACTTGTACTTATAGTTTAGGTATGTACCTAAATGAACATACCTATTCGCGATTACGATTTACGGCCAAAGTAAGTGTAAGTAAATAAGGGTTACTTTCATTCAAATTTTATTTCTAATTTCGAATCAATTGGTTCATAAATTTTCTTATTGCAGAGTATAATAAGTAGGTACTAGGTACTAGGTACGTATGCAGCTTCACTTTGGATTTGGATACGGATAATAGTCGCTGGTGTCCTATTTGACGAATATTCGTACTCTATTTTTTGTACCGAACTTGAGAATCAGACAGACGCGTTCGTTCGTCGTTGTTCAAGAATGCACGAACTATACGCGCAAAAGTTGGATTAGTTAGTGTATACATAGAGTAAGTAGAGTCGAGCCCTTTCCACAACCGCTTCCCTAGCAAACAGCAAAGATAACCAAACACAAAGCATTGACTACCAGAAAAAGGGACAGATAGTTGTGTATAACTACCTATGTAGGTACTTACAATTATTTTTATTATTGTACATAGATGTACTACATAGTTTTACTATAAATGTACTCAGCCCGGTGCACTCGAGTATTATGGGTTGGTGCTGGTAACTACTAGGTATAGGTAGTTCTAGTTAGGTGCACGTATTTATACGTATTTATAGGTACATACCGTTTCGAATTACGCATTTTTTCGTCGTACATTGATGCTTGGGAGGCTGTAACACACCCACATAAAGTAGGTACCTAATGTGGATGTCGAGTGAGTGATTACGGAGTGGCAAACAAATGCGAAGATTGAAGGTAGCCCTGTATGCCTACATCTGCATAAGTTATAATCAAATTACGAGTTGAAAACTCGACTAAATAAACACACCACCAACAACAAAACAAAACAAAACAAACAAACAAACAAACAAAAAAACAGTCAAAAACAAATGAAAACAAAACAAGGAACGAAACGCGTAAGCAATTGTCAACGCCCGTGTTAATGGACTCGTATCGAATACACTCGTATTGTGGGTCTAGGTATCTTCCAGTTTTATAACTCGCTGTACGGTATAAATAACGGTCGCGTCACAACTTTTCACTAGAATTAGGTAATTTCAATTTTCAATTTGTATCTACGAGTACGTTAAACGCTCAAATGATAAGGACGTTTTTCGCGAAAAACGAATTGCACTTGTAATCGACGACGAAATTTACTCGGATTTTGTTTATTGGAGTCGAAAATTTAGAACGAAAATTTCATGTACGCGTACACGTAGAGCGAGAAAACTTCAGCATCGAGCACGTAAAACATTTACGGGGATACGACTCATGCGTACTACGGCAACTGTTCCAATTTCTACGTTTTGATCTTCGCAACCCACCATTGTTACGTCACAGCAAGCATCCCCGAATTACGACTCCCTTCCACGTATCAACCAACAAAATGTATGTCTTCGAAAAAACCTTAAAATCGATAATAATGGTAAAAGCTACGATCTCGCACTCGCTTTACGCATTCTCGTCTCATGCTCTAGGCTCTATTTCCAACTGTATAGGCGTCTCAGCTGTTTTTCATGTACCTATCTGGTACACTTACGTATACCATACTGTCTATACTATACTCTTAATCTACTCGTAGGTACTTTATCGCATATGTACGAATGGGAGTACGGCCTTATATTTGAAGGTACCTCAGCTACACTATATACGTAGAAAATAGAAATACCTAATTTGGTGTCCTTTGATATACGTAGGTCCTAGGTCCTAGGTCCTAGATACTAGGTAGTTAGGTGCATCGTCTACCTAACGTTGGCTTAGTATTTTAGTTGGAACAACCGAAATACCTTCTTAATCTTGGTGAACTGAAGGGTCGAGAAATCCAACATTTCAGTTAGGTAGGTATTCGTGTAGGTCTAGGTACATCTATCAACTTGCATACGTTACGTACTACTGACCTACCTAGACCTACGTGTGTAAATACTTATTACTTACACCGTACCGATACTACAAGTACCTCTAGGTAAATGATACCGATCGGGTGTTATGCTTGTACTCGTATGTATCATGTACCATTGTCCTGTACCTATATCTACGTACATTACATACGTAGTCGCGTAATAGGTAAAGTTAACATAAAAGGAACGGACTGCACACAGTACAAACGCCATTTTTTTTTTTTGATTATTTTCAACGCAGACCAAGACTATAGATAGGTACTCCTAAATGCTTAGTTTCATCGACGTTGAAAAATCAGAAATTAGAGACGACTACCCACCTATTTTTCTATCTATCTGGAAAACAACCACGTGTATGGTGCAGCAGTCGAACATAAAAGCGAGTACAATAATATGATAATTATTATGCTCTGTACGTATCGTCACACCTGTACAAGTCAAAAGAAGAATATTGAAACGAAAACATAGACTAGGTGGGGAAATACCTATTAACCCTGGGGTGCTACATTAGGTTTTGAAAAAAAATGACGAATGGATTGGCCTATATCAGTTCCTAATAGTAATTTTGCTAAATATTCACAAAAAAACATGTTTGGAAATGATTGGAAGTGAAT
>FIZV01016730.1:0-11463 GCA_900050545.1 Trionymus perrisii | reverse complement strand
AAAAAAAGAAAGAAAGGAAGAAAGAAAGAAAGAAAGAAAGAAAGAAAGAAAAGAAAAACCAACAACCAACGACTCTGATACCCATAATATTGCAACACTTCTATGCTAGAAAGAGCTGAACAAACAGAAAATAACAAAAAATTTACAATTCGAAGTAATAAAATTAAATCACTTCGGATTAAGCCAAAAATTTTAATAAGAAACTGAAAAATGTTATGTATCAGTTTTTCAGTAAGTAGAAATGGTGAAAAAAAGTATAGCTGCAAACTTTTTCGTCACGTTCAACGTTATGCCTAAAATTTTTCGTTTTTTTTTTTTTGTTTTGCCTAAATTTTTTTGTTTTGTCCGTTTCCCTCTTTTTTTTGTTTTTTCTTGTTTTTTACACTTTTTAAACGTTTTACAACGAAATTCAAGGGGAAAATATCATTTTCAAAAAGAAATTTTCGTTTTTCTATAACTTTATTTTCAAATGTCGAATTTCGTTTCTTTTTCGTTTTTAGCGGACTACGTTTTTTTTTTTTTTTTTTAAATAGTCAGTTTTGCGGTCCCCTTTTTTGGGGGCTTCTTTTTTTTTTTTTTTTTTTTTTTTTAAATAGTCACTATTGCGGTCGCCTATTTTCTTTGTCTTTTTATTTATGTATTTTTTTCTACCGATTTTTGTTACTGCGAAAGTTGACCGATCTGAAATTTTTACAGAAGGTTTTTCATGACCAGGACCAGAGCTGATTAAATTTTGGTGCAGATCGGTTCATTAGAACAGTGAAAAATTGATTGTTAAAAAATCGGAAAATTGTTGTATTACGCTTTTTGATAATAACTCGCAAAATATGCGTCCTAGAGAAAATCTGATGACCAATATGGAAAGAAAATTCAATTTTCTACAACTTTGGTCCCATTACTTTTTTTCGTAGGACCCTTTGGGATGTCGGTAAAATGAAAAAACGCAAAAAACCGTTACATCACATAAAAAAATTTAATTCAAGTAAGTACTTGATGATAAAAACTAAAAATAAATTGAATCAGTCATTTCAAAAACCCCATAAGTCCTGTAGGATTTTTTTTTTCAGGAAATGAAAAAAACAGTTTGTACGCCTTATAATGCATGAAAAATACCAATTTTCTTTGGTGCCATTAGAAAGAGAATTTCATGCCGAATCCAAGTTCAGTGTTGTCCATGCGCGGAAACTGTTGAAAAATCGCATTTTTGGCTTTGAAGGTCGTAGACTTGTGGGGTTTTTAAAATGAATAATTTTTTGTTCGAAAATAAGGCATAAAATCGTTACCAAAATGAAGTTATTTTGATTTTTTTTTAAATAATAGCCTCTGATTTTTGGAAAATTTCAAGGCTGTTGTGTCACGAGTCAGTTTCATTTTAGGACTCTTTCAAAATTCTGAGAATGGCTGCGTTGGTGATAAATAAAAGATGTAGTGAGATCAATCGCTCAATTTCAAAAATTTTCGGAATTAAGTAAACTATTTATATTTTTCTAGAATCCAGATAGCCTCTAGATGGTGCGATTGACTAGAAGAGATTTCTACATTTTGTATATAGGTGATCGTAAAAAACTTGGAAACATTTTTTAAATTAAGGTAAAAGACTTACTCTTTTTTATTAAAAATCGTAAAACTTTATTGCAAAATGTTTGAAATTTGGCTCGGGGCAAAATTTTAACTTATGTTATGCGTTTTGATACTGCTTTAGATACAAAGACCGCGAGTAAGGTTCTGGTTCAAAACTCTTTAGGTAGCTGGGTACTTAATTAGGTATTATTATTATTTTTTTAGTTCCGAAAAATACGTGTAATTTAATAACATTATGAATTTTTAAAATTCCGCGATAACATTTCCGTATATTAAATAATTTACAAGACTGATTCTCTCGAGATATATTTTCGACTAATTTTGCTGATAAATTCTCATCGAGATTCATTCAAAATTCGTAACAGATAAATCTACATCATTATCTAAAGGAAAATTCATCTGATACTAGTAGAATTCAGCACAATTCGATTCTATTCGAGTAAAACACAATTCAGGAATATTACCTGGCACGTTTACGATTCACACTCACAAATTTATTACCTACCTTTTACTTTTTGGTAGCTCGTAAAAAAACACCATCTCGTTATATCTACTCGTATATTTCGGAATTCCATAGTTGAAATTTTTAATTTTCTCATGTTAAACAAAAATGGTACGATTTTTTTGGTTTTTTTCAGCGCGATTATAATAATTAATATTCATCCGAGATGCGCTCCAAAAATCTATTTAGAATTCGGACCGAGGTCTTATAAATCTCAGCAAACATTCGATGTTTGGCATTTTAATGAATTTTTTTATGGACAAATTAGTCCTATTCCCGCGTTCTCAAATCGTGTATATTTTTACTTAAAAATTAGCAAATTGTTGATTTATACTCTTTTTTTGAATGAAAAGTTTAATTAGTTTTTTGAAAATATTACTCGTATTAGTTTTGTTTTGCCAAGATTTTTTTTTTTTTTTTTCATATTAAATGCTCCTGTCGTAAATGTTGAATTCGATAAGAAACGTTTATGACTGTTGCGTATTAGACGTACCTATACCTTTATTATTACGTCTTAAGGACTATCAAGTTCGTAAATGTGCCTCTTAAAAGTTCGTTTCAATATTATTAAATAAGTATGAAAAATTCTTACCTACTTTCATAGGATTTGCATTTTTATTTTATTTGAAATATAAATTTTCTCAAGGCTTGGGTTGAAAGTTCAAATGAAAATCTAGACCCCAATGAAATTTTTCGTGTATTTGGGTATGGATTTTTTTTTTTTTAAAACAGTACCTACTTTTTGACCATTTGTTCCTTGATCAACATTTTTATTGACATTTTGAACTTGCATTTCCGTTAAAAAAAACTGTTCATGTTGACAAGATTTTCAGATTTTAAAATGTTCCTTTCAATGTATCGATTAACCACCAAAAATACTTCAAACATTTCTCGATTTTGTCTCCCAAAACGTGGATCCAAAGAGACATTTGGGGATTATTTTACTTTTTTTTTTTTTTTTAAATTGTCATTTTCTCAAAAACTGAAAAGTTTTCAAAAATTATTAAGTTTTTGAAACTTGCAAAATTTTTTAAAATTTTCGAACTTTTAAGAGTCGTTAAATTTCTAAAAATGGTTAGTTTCTCAAAAATTGGAAATTTTTCAAAAGTTATCAAATTTCACAAAATCTCTGAATTTTCTAAAAATCTCCAGTCACAAAAATTATGAAATTTTCAAAAATCATCATTTTTTAAAATTTTTGTAGAATAAATTATTATTCTCTCAAAAAATAATAAATTTTCAAAAATTATTACATTTCTAAAAATTACAAAATTTTGCAAAATTTTCGAATTTTCAAGAATCTTTAAATTTTTAAAAATTTTCAGTTTCTCAAAAATTGGAAGTTTTTCAAGTTATCAAATTTCTCAAAATCTCTAGGTAATTTACAAAATTATTCATTTTATAAAATTTTCCAAAATCATCATTTTTTTTAAATTGTAATTTTCTCAAAAACTTTCAAATTTTCAAAAATTATTGAATTTTTAAAAATCTTAAATTTCTAAAAATTGGTAATTTCTCAAAAAACGAAAATTTTTCAAAAATTATAAAATTTTTCAAAATCCTCAATACTTATTTAATGATCCAATAATTTTACAAAGTTGTAAATTTTAAAAAATTGTCAAATTTTTAGTAGGTACCTAATGCATAAACTGATGCCACTTTTTTGTAATATTAAAAAAACCACCCCTCCGCCCGCCCACATATCTTCAAAATATATCAAAAGAAACAAAACCAAAGTCCCAATTAAACCATATGAAAAAAATACAAATCGAAAAAATATTTTTTTTTTTTCACTTTAATTAAAAATTTTTAAACTGTTTAGAAGTTTGAATTTGTTCAGTTTTTCTAAAAATTTCTGTTTATAAATAGTGCCCAATTAATTAAAATTATTCACACGCGAAAATTAAAAATTTTATTCATGGAACATGAAAGTCTGAATCGATGCAGGAAATTTTTTTGAGATCTTCCAGAATTTTTTATCACCACTTTGACAAGGTTTTCAAAGTTCTATTTTCTATAACCACTTCATAAAAATCTAATTTCTTTGAAATTTTTGAGGGAAGTCGGACTTCCATAACATCCCTGTTACCTACTTAATTTAGGAAATTTCCTATTTTTCAAAACACTACCAAAAATTTAATTTTCACTTTGAATTTTTTTTTGAAGCGACAATTTTTATAAGAAAAATAGTATTGAAATTAATTACGAAAAATTTTGCTGAGAAAAAATTTCCCATCTGTAGACTGTTGAAAAAAATATATAAATGAATAAATACTTAATTGAAAAATCCCGTATTTGCTCCCCTCAATTTCAAGCCCCTGCGAAAAATTCAATTTTCAACTTGAAACTTTTTTTAGGTGACAATGTTTGGAATTCCATTTTATTGCAATACTGCGAGTTAATTTTAAAATGCTCCGTTTTCGCGAATAAATAGTATTCAATGAAAAATTCTTATGTACCTAGTACCTAGACCTACTCGTAAATGCCAAGTTGAATTTTGAGGCTCTTGAAGAATAAGTTAATTTCATTTCAACAACATGAAAAAAATTTTAAAATACCTAGTTTAATATGATAAAAAAAAAACACATTTATGTGGGTTCAATTGCACAATTTCATTTTTGTTTGTTTGGTGTTTTTTTTTTGTTTTTTGTTTTTTTTTTGAATAACGGGCACTCTAATGTACATACACTGTAGACTTTCAAACCTATTTTTTATAATTACATCGGCCATATATCTCAAGTGTATGTGTCTTTGAACCAAAACACTGTTTGTTCATCAGGAAAAAATAACCCCTTTTGTAATTCTAGCGTGATTTCGCATAATTAGGTAACTACTGCACAGAGATGGCAAAAGAGTAAAAGTGATTTACACGCGTCCGTTTTAATTTAGCTACAAAAGAATAATTTAGGCTGAGATTTTCTTATAATATTGTCATTTTGTGTAATCTACCTTTTTAGGCACCAGATCGCTCCTTAAGGTATCTGATGATTCTCCTTCGTCGTTTGCAAATTATACTTAGGGAATATTTTTTCTGGCCTGTTTACTAATTTGTACTCATGTCTCATATTATGGTATTGTATCTTAATGAGATTATATTATGTATAAGTACCATAACTCCTACTTGTACAAGTATGATTAATATTTCATCTATATGATATTCTTTTTTAATGGCACTTTTTGCTTCAAAAGATGATGGAAATTATTACCAAGTTTCATAGTAAATCTTACGTTATAAATACGTATTGTACCTATCTAACTTATCCAACTATATTTGTATGTTTAGTGAAAATGATAAATGATAATACTTCATAATAATAAAATACTAACTTTCTTAAGGATTAGGTACTTATTCCAATGAGATTATAATATGCGTAGTGTTTTCGAAAGTGAAAAAAATTGGGTCATGAAAACACTAGAAGTTATTTTCGGGTCTTATATAAATTTAAATAAAACTTTTGCCATTTTGAATATTAAATTGAGAACTTCATTCGAACTGAACATTGCTTCTAAGTATGCTTCGTTTTCGAGGTATTCATCTTGAAAATATTTTGCCTGAATTTTTTCATTAAGAAATTGAGCAAAACCTGTGCGTTACATTTTTTTATTTGAAAGTCCGTCTAAATTTTCTTCGCGTTAAAAATATTTTACTTTTTTAAAGTGAGTATGAAAAAATTTCTCAATTTCCTTGTAATTAAATTTTTAAATTTTTAGAAAAAAAATCTTAGTCATTTGAGATGTATTTTGTTTTCTCTTTGTTGGAATAAAAATGTTTTATAAATTCTTGGAGAAGCAAGTTTTTAAATTGTTTTTCTTCACCGAGGGGATCTCTTCATTTTATGCCAAATGGTCAAAATTTATAAAGAAATGAAGTGTGCATGGTACAACATCAAGTCACACGAATGTAAACGAACTCGTCCGAAATGACCCGAGCACCAGAAGTCGGTTTACCGCGTTTTAACAATAAATCCCCTTTCGATGATTTTTCACCGAATTGAATCATTCTTTTAATATTTTCTGTTAGGTCTGCTTTAGGTCCCTACGAAGCAATATTTCGTAAAAAATTATTCCTATCATAATCCAAAGCGAATTACCTAAAATAAGTTTTGAATTTTTAAAATTTTTTTAGACTAAGAAATCTAACATGCTTTAGAGAGGAAAGTTTCTCAATCTTTTTTAAGAAAGGAAGAAAAAATTTTAGATCTGGAAATTACCCAAATTTTTTCGAAATAATGTGTAGAAAGTTTTTTAAAATTTTCTTGAATGGAAAAAAAAATTATCGATTTTTTGGGCCAAAGAACTGAGAAGCGGCTTAACAATAGCAACATCATTTTATTTTTTAAGAAATACCTACTTACATAACTTCGGATTACGCATTTTTTAAAGTTGCAAATTCATGTTTTTATAGAGCTATCTTTGCTCAGGAGGGGGCGAGAGAAAAAATTATCTGAGTTGAAAATTAAAAATTTTAAAAAGAAAAAAGAAAACAGGAAGTTTTTACACTACAATTTTTTAAAAACCGTCAAACTGTCATTAGTGGTTTCCCATTTTTCCAAAGTCATAAAATAGTTTAATTTTTTTACTTTGCTTGAAAAGGCAAAAACTTGGCAAAAAACACTGGAAATTATAATTCTTAGTACTGGATGATAATTTTCATGAAAATCTGAATTTCACAAAAAAAAAATTATCACGCGTAACTTGCAGCTGACTTCAATGTCAGGTATCACCAAAATGGGCATAGGCAGGCAGTATATAAGTTGTTGAAATTTTGGAAATTTTCTCAATTAAGGTAGAACTTTAGCTACCAGATACGGGCAGAGAATGTTGAGTCGTTCATTGGCGAAGAATTAGGTTAAACGTGAAACTGCAAAAATGCGGTTCCACTTTGTTGAAAGGCGAGGGACGAATTATTTAATTAAACGGTTCGCGAAACTCGGGTGTTCAAAGTACCTTCTCAGATTCGCAATTTTTACCCCCATTCTTTCCTCTCGAAATTGTGCGTTAGGAACTTTTTTTTATGCGGTTTTATTATCTTCTTTAGTGAGACAATCGAACGAATGCAACGTCGTATAAAAACGTCGAATGAAAATAAGCTTCGATGGAAATACGAGTAGGTTCACTCGAGAAATGGTAAAATTGAAGGCGACTTGTCATAAAAGTAAAGCTTTGCGTCAAAATTTGGCCTTATTTTTTTTATTGAAATTTTCGCAGATTTATTTATTTATCGATCGGCGGTAATTGCGTTTGAAGGGGTTTGTTATTAAGGTGGATAATGGTTCGAATATGGAGAACTATGTAATCGCATATACTTAATTGAAATGAGAAGAAATAACCGTAAGATAATAAATTATCTACCATTTTTCAAACCCACTGTTTCCTCAAAATTCGAAGATTTTTTTTTCTATTCCTGGTCTTGAGAGTAAAAAAAAATGTATTTTTTTTTTTTTTTTGCTTTATCAAGTTTGGGAAATTTTTAACAAACTTTTTTAACATTATTCCTGGGAATTATTCAACAAAATGTGTGAACGATGCAGGTGCTTAGGTCGACAACTGCGTTGAAAGAAAGAGTGTTTTCAAATGTCGCGAACAACCGTCTTTAAAATGTTTTACAACTAAGTTCAAGGTTGAATTTTATTCCATAGTAGGATTTTTTTTCGTTTGCTGATGAAATTAACGCCTGTGTGCCTTTTATTTTCATGTATCGTTTAAGGCCTCGTTTCGTTTATCTTCTGCAATTTAGGTTACACGACGAGTACCTACTTTTACCTAGAAACCTTGAAACTAGAAAATCTATTCGCCATCGGTAATGAAAAATTACACCGATCTAAGTTATCTATCGTAAAAAAAAAAAAAAAAATGTAAATTACACATAAAATCATTCTGGCAAATGTCCATGACGTATACGTGAAGCTATTGGCCAATTCCCAAAGTACGATTATACCAGTACCTTTAAAAGAACCTCAATAATCAGTAACTACCTAAAATTTATCATTAGACGAATATATTTCAATGCTGCACATAGCCACATAAAATTTATAGCTAGTTGGAAATTCATGACAATGTATTTTATACTCTCGTAGGTTTATTTAAAAGCCCCTTTTAGTATTCTTCAAATTATACTTATTACTTTTAACATGAGAACGGACGTTTGTAGGTAGGTACATTAAATCCATGCTTTTAAGGTCGAACACATAGCCTCAAAAATTCGGCTAAAAGAAATACTCTCTCATTTTTAATAGTTTTTGGGTAAGTCAACGGATCATGAGCTTGTCAATGGTATACCTGGAAAAGGAGAAGCGACGATTTTTTTCTTCGAATTTTTCCCATTCGAACTTCGGCCTTCATTTTAGGTAACTCTTGAGAAGTTAGAATTGAAATTTATTGAATAATTGAAAATTAAACAACTAATCGAAGAAATTTCCCCAATAAGATTAATACACAAATTTATTTGTGATGCAATGAATACAGGGGAAAAAATATGACCATTTGACCAGATTAGTGTTGAGGAAAATAAAAAACGATTACGAACAGAGGCTTTCATTTTTTTCAATTCTCGGGATGTGTTGTTTGGTTCTTTTCAACGAAGCTTTTTTATAACCTTGTTGCTTTGCAGATTTTCGCCTTTTATCCGTCGATATTTATGTAAAATGAGATTATGCGAAAATGTCAGACTTTTGTAAAGGTGAAGTCGGTATGTATTAATAAGAATCTAGAAAGTTTAAGTTATTATCTACATTGTGGTTTATTGGTGAACAAATATTTATCTACTTTATGAGAATATTTTTGTTTAGGTAGGTCTAGGTACTCGTACAATGCAATCGGGAAAAATGGCGTTCTTTTCATGGGAAATGAAAATTTTCAAATTTTACGAAATGTGTGCAATTTGGAAAGAGTTGAAAATATGTGTCACCAGTGAGTGATTTCTTAGTGCAGGAGAGAAGACATTTTGAGGACAGTTTTGTAGTTGTTGTTGTTTTTGTTGTTTTTTTTTTAAACAAAATTTTGATACCAGAAACAGTACAATTCACAATATTGATTTTCGATCTCAGGTGAATACTCAATACATAGCAAATGTTTGTTCAATCTTGGAAAAATATATAGCACTTTGACCCTTCAAGAATGATTTTTGATCTTCATAAAAAAAGTATAAAAATGTGTTTATTTACTGTGTCATGTCAACTTTTTAGTTCGAGAAAATTGTTCTGGTCAAAATCCTAAAATTTTCTTTTTTTCTCATCACTGGCGTAAATAATCAGAAACTTGTGTAGGTCAATATCTTCTGCATAGGGAACAAGAAACTAATGCTACCTGGTGGCTATCATGTACATTAATATGTTTTTTAGGCATAGGTATGGCATTATTACCCGCACTGGCAGTCATACCCGCAGGTAACTTATTATACTTGCATTTTGGAATTCCGACCTAAGATAGCAAATTCAGGTCAATTCTTGAATTTCAATCCCTGAAAAAGGAAAAGAGGGCGGATTTTTTTTTTTTTGACTTTCGATATCAGATAAATATTGATAAATATTTAGATCACTTCCTTTTTATTTCAAAAAAATTGTTCAAGTCGCATTCTTGATTTCTGATCTCAGAATGATATTAAATTAAGGTCAAATTTTTTATTTTGGACCTGAGAAAAATATTCAGATCCTATTTCTGATTTTCCTTACCCTAATTTTTTTTTTTTTTTATCTTAGGAAAGCATTACCTAAGAGCTGTGTCTCATCACGTATTTTATTTGTTATCCCAGAAAAGATTCAAGTCAATTTTTTGATTTTTGATAACAGAAGAAATATTTAGATCATGTTTTTGTTTTTTCATTATCTAAATACAGGATTTAAAGCATTCGCCTGTCACGTTTTAGATTTTTAGTACCAGAAAAAAAATTCAGGTTACATTTTTGATTTCTGACCTCAGAATTGGCATACCTATCTACAGATTATATTTTTTGATTTTTGACCCCAGAAAAATATTCAGGTCATATTTTTGATTTTCATTGCCCACAAGATTTAGATCAAATTTTTGATTTTTTTTTGTCTCAGAAAAGGACTTGGAGATTTAGCGTGTCACGTTTTTGATTTTTGATCTCAGAAATGGTTTACCTATATCTAAAGAACACAATTTTTCGATTTTTGATCCCAGAAAAATATTCACGTCACCACCTCTGATTTTCATTACCTATACTAGGGGCTTTGCCCCTGGCCGCTTCGCGGCCCAACCCCAAATGTTGTTCTCTATTACTTAATACATATTTAGAAAATGTAAAAATTAATTTTTTTATAATAAATTAACAATTATTGTAGGTGGTTTCCCAACCCCAATTGCCAAAATTAATTGAAAATGCCGTAATTTTTGTAAAATAGGTAAATAATTTTTGTGAATTAGAGAACTTCAAAAAAATAAAAATAAAATAAAATAATTCAAATGTTTTCAAACTACCTTTCAAAAAATTATAACATGAATATGTTTTTCCCCTAAATATCTTTAAAATAAATTTTTTAAAAAGTGATATTGAAATATGGTTTTCTATTAATTGAAGCATGCGTTTCCAAAGGGCACTAAGTCCATTTTTTAAATTTTGAGAAAAATGCAAAAAACTGTGTCACACTGTTACATCGCGTGGTTTCAGCGTTTCACATTCTACCCTAACTAATTTGCTTTGTGTATCCTTTTCAGTACTAACTCAGTTTTAAAAAAGAAAATTACACTTTGTACGGCAAAGAGCGCTTCATGTGTTGAACACTTGTGAACTTAGTGCCATTTGGAAACGTAATACTACCCTCGGTAAATGTAAAAACGCTGAAAAGGATTGTAGATGGTGCCGTTTGGAAGTCTGAATAGGAGAATAGGTATGTTGTCTACCTTGGATGATGTTGTTATCCTATACCTAATAGGTGTTTTTAACGTTGATTTGCTGAAGAAAAATTCTGTTGTTAGTGAATATTATATCACACAAATCTCACCCATTTGTTTGAAGAAATTTTCTAATCACATTGCCCGGTAAGGCGGTAAGGCGAGGACAAATTGTGCATCATTTTGTATGTAGTGCCTTAGACTACGCAAGATATGGATTATATTCCATATCTATGTCTCTAGCTAAGTTTCTAGTAGAATTTATTTTGGACCTAGTGCAGTTTGGAAACGTAGAAATGGCAAACGTGGTTTTCAATGCCTCATTTCGCATAGAAATATTCATTTTTTCTTCAAATACGATGCACTGTTGGATTCGGGCGGCGATTTTATGGTAGATGGCGTTTCAATCTCGAAAATGTTAAAAATGGACTTAGTGCCCTTTGGAAACGCATGCTTCAATTAAATTTCCATAGAAATTAATTTTTTTATTTTATAAAAAACAAATTATCAGAAAGTCAAAACTAAAA
>FIZV01016725.1:0-10603 GCA_900050545.1 Trionymus perrisii | reverse complement strand
CAAGAAATAAAAAAAAAAAAAAAATTAAAAAATTAAAATTTTCCAAAGTTTTTTAATTTTATAAAAATTGTTAATTTCTCAAGAACTAAAAACTTTTCAAAAATTATCAAATTTTTCAAAATTGTTCAATTTTCTAAAATTCTCTAATTTACAAAAACTATTTATTTCACAAAAACTACGATATTTTCAAAAATTACAATTCTTTAAAAATTTCTAAAAATTATTATTTTCTCAAAAACTGACTAATTTTTAAAAGTTATTGATTTTTTAAAAATTAAAAAAAAAACGTAACTTCTTCAAAAAATTACAAATTTTTCAAAATTTTCCAATTTTATAAAATTGTCAGTTTTTTAAAAACTAAATTTTTTTTAATATTATCAAATTTTTAAAAAATTGCAAAATTTTCTTGAATTTTATAAAAATTGTCAAATTTCTAAAAATAATTTTTCAAAAATTATCAAAGTTCTCAAATTTGCTGAATTTCTTAAAATTCTCCAATTTACAAAAATTATTAATTTCAAAAAAAATTTGGAATTTTCAAAAATCATCATTTTTAAAAATTGTAATTTTCTCAAAAAATGACAAATTGTAAAATCATCCAAAATTTTCCAATTTTATAAAAATTGTCAATTTCTCAAAAACTGAAAATTTTTCAAAAATTATCAAATTTTTCAAAATTGCTGAACTTCTTAAAATTCTCTAATTTACAAAAACTATTTAAGGTCAACGAGCCTAATTGAGAACACTAACGACAGTTTTTCACATCTGAAAATTGAAGACTTTTTTTTTTTCAAAAAATGAGTGATTTTTTTCTTCCAAAAAATTGAGAACTTGTCTTCTTTCAACGAAAAATTGAGGCTTTTTCCTCTTTTATTTCCAGTCTTGCCAACTTCTAGTTAAATGAAGACAAAGGGCCTGGTAAAATGTGAAGTATTCTCGCATTTTCTCCCAAAATCTACATTTCACTCTAAGCGAATAAATTTATGGAAGACGGTTACTGCGAGATTTTGCGTACACTCTGGTAAAGGTTTTTCAAATTATCGAGAAATAATTTATTAGGTATCGATTGGAAGCTATCGCCAATTATCTAACGAGACTTTCAACGTACGTTGAAACAGTTTATATTTTCATTTATATAGTGTAGCCGTTCATTGCAATAAATTTAGCCAGGGTCCGGCAACCCTTACCATATTTTCCACTTCCATTTCTCGATGTATAACGTCTTAGGGTGAGGCATGTTTCTCTTAGCAGCGTTTAATTTAGTAGCTTTTTTCTTTTTCTTCTCTTTCTCTCTCGCTCTCTCTCTCGTTCTTTTAGTATTTCGGTACTGGTGAAAAGTAATAAACTATATTGTAAAGGGATGTATCGTTGTAAATCTTGGCTTCGGACACGCCTCGAAATCGTCATCAATTTTATGAGTTTGAACGGTGTTTTGCAAAATATTGCTCTATATTTAAATATGATCGGAATCGAGTTCGTTGTTTTTGGGGAGAATTTTTTTTTTGATTGCGTGACCACGCGACATCCGCGGGAACGGTCAACGTACATTTTTTTCTGTTCTTTCTCGTCAATGTCCACTCACTTTTTAATCGCAGCGATGATCTAATGAAAAAAGCAGCACAGTTGGTTTCCACGAAAAACACCAAATGTAGGTAGCTTGAAAATGAAAACTGGTTTTTAGGTTTTCATTTACTTATCAGTGTAAATATAAATGAAATTATTATAAATCCTTTGGTTAATTACTGGCGTATTGTTGGAAGAAAACGATGCGATGGGAAGTTGCATGTACCGGAAAGCTATATAACTCCCTCTCTCGGTACGAGTCCTCATTTACAAAATATAGTCTTATCCACTTCCGGTCAAGGGCAATTGTTTCTTGGTCTGAAAATGGCTATTCTTCAAGTTTTTAGTCGAAAACGACAAAATTTCTCATGACGTTTTTCACTGCGCTGTATAACACTATTGTTCGCGTATAATTAAGATCAACGAACTTCGCTACTCGCCATAGCCAGCCAAGGCTTAATATTTGAATAAAATATTAGTCATCGTCGTTGGTACCCTCGTGTGCTCGTATCTGTCTTACCTACATTTTACATACGTACAGGTGTAGTTTTGTCCGCATGTGTGCGTATTTTTGAGGTGTTTGCTTAAAATTGTAAAATGAAAACGACTTGCTTAGATACCTCATGAAATTATGTTCACATAATTGTCCCCAAGTTATGTAATATTTTTTAGTTTTAGAATTTTATTTCAAGAAATTTTTACTATAAAATTTTTCCCTTATCTAGATGATTAGGTACTTTTTTCCAACCAGTAGGGCGAGATCCTTAAAAAGGAAAAATACGAATTGAAGCGTCAAAATTCATAATGAACATAATATTTCACCTCAAATTCAAATAAAAAAATGAAATACAGTATAGATAAGTCTCACAAGACTTGTTCAGTGCCGAAATGCTTCAACAGGGCAAGCAGGCACTTGAGTTGATTTTAATGCACAAACTTAACTGGTGAAAAAATTTAACACTCGTAAATGGATCAAAAGATTTGAACAAGATTTGTTCGGTGCCAAAATGCTCCAACAGGGCAAACAGGCACTTGAATTGTTTTAATGCACTTCAAGAAATTAGTTTTATCAATTTTTAGTTTCCAAGGGATACCTATCTCTACACGACTTCCCAGAAGGAGAAGTTCTGAGATCTCAGTGGGGTGGTGTATTTGAAATGAGCACCATCCCCAAAAATGCAAAAACATGCTCTGTCCACTTCGGAAGTGAAGATTTCATAATTTCAAGTAAGATTACAATAGGTAGTTAATCGTCATGAATGAAATTAGGGAAAAATAATATCAAATAATATATTTTTATGTTGCAGAAAAAAGTGAAAAAAAAGTAAGAAGGTTAAAGGAAGATGAAGGTAAATCATTGTTGATTCAGTGAAGGATGCTGTTTAAGGATTTAATGAGCACATGATTTTACTTGCTGATTTCAGCTATATATTTAAGCAGACAACATCAAACAAGTGAAAAGTGGAGTGATAAAACAATTTGTAAAATATTTGCAGGCACAATATTCGAAAATTTTGAATAGGCAGCAATCAAATTTGAAATCGGAAACATACTAAGGAATGACGCCTACGCAGTGTCTCATCCAAAAGAACCAGTTGTGCAATAGCATAAACGTATTAAAATTTTAATTACTTATGTTGATGTATCTTTTGCCATTTGCATTATAATTTTTGATTTCTTAAAATTTGATTTTTTTCAAATTACTGGTGTCATGTATGTACTTGTCTTAAATAAAGATATCTTAAGGATATCTACAATTTGACATTGAATAGACCTCTAACCAACACCTAATATTGACATCTTATGAATGTAAGATTGCAACATCTGAAAGATGTCAACCAATAGACATTGAATAGACATCTGTATATCGATGTCGTATTGCTCTCAAACGAAGACATCCGATAGATGTAAACTAATTGACATTGAATAGACGTAGAATGAAAATGTCTAATAGAAGTCAGTTTGCAGACATGAAATAGATAACTACATCCCATCTCTACCACACATCGTATATATGAACTTGATGTGTTATAGACATTCATTTGACATGCTTTATTCAACTAACAGCGCATTGACATCTATAAGATGTGTAATCGGTACCACAGAAGCATGACCTTCATTTAACATCTATTCGACGTCTACCATACAACATTTTTTAGACAGCAGTTCTATTCCATATCGAATTGTGATCGATAAGATGTCTAAAAATCGACGTGTACCTATACAAATGCAAATTAGGTTTTATAAAAAAGTAAGACTTGATTTAGATATAGAATTCGCAATTTAGACATGAAATAGACTTGCTATAGCTATTCTTCGACATCTAAAAGACATCCCTAAATCTAGAAACCGTCATCTTTACACATCTATACGTCTTCAGTGCTACTAGGGCTTTGCAACCAGACTACTTAATTATAAACATACAGGGTGTTCCGAGGTGGAAGTAAGGCCTTCCAACCAGTAACTCTGCAACACATTGTGAGTTGATGTATGTTGGTTTGCCTACCCTCCAAGCAGCAGGGGCAAAGTTATGGACTTGGAAAAATTTTTTGTTTTTAATTTTGTTCGACATTTTCGAGCTTGCTTCACTCCGGCGACGGGTAGCAAATTTTGTCTATAATTTTTTCATGTGCTTGATCACCTTGCCAGGTGGAAGGGGGAGCTGCACGGGCCAAAATATTAAAAAAAAAAAACGTGTTCAAAGGTGATTGATTTTGTCGGTTTTTAAAAAAAATTCAGGAAATTTTTTTTCTATCAAAATAATTTTTTTATTGATGTTTCTGGATGAAAAAAGTTCGAGCTTTCCAATGGCGTAAGCCCCGCACCTCTATCTCTATTGGTTAAAATGTTATTAGCGTTTTAATTCCGGGAAATCCATGAGAAGAAATTTAATTTTTTCATTCTTGGCCCGACCCTGTGGTGCATTATTGCCTTTAACGACATCCTGGCAAGATTTAGACCCTGGAGGGCCTCCTGCTTCGCAGATGACACGGCGATAGCTATAGGCGCTGATGCTGATAATCATCAAGAATTGCAGGACAGCATCGAATCTGCAGCAAAGGACCTGGCGAGCTGCGTAGAAGAAAAGGGTCTGTCATTGGCAGTCGAGAAGACCCAGCTCCTTGTCTTCAACAAACACCCAATGAGGAAACGCTACAACGAGCCAATCACGGCCGTCAATGTTATGGGCACAGAACTTGCTGTGTTGGATGAGATAAAATACCTCGGCTTTATCCTGGACTCCAGATTCACTTGGTTGCCACACTTGGAAAACTGTCTACGAAAAACTCAGAAGCTGACCTCGCTACTAGATCCTCTTTGCTGGAACACCTTCAGGTACAGCATCGAAGCCTGAACAATCATGTATCATTGCATGGCCAACTCGATATTCTCCTATTGCTCATCCGTCTTTTACCACCGCTTGTTTCTCGTGAAAACCCGGGCACTTCTCTGGAAATCGGAAGGAGTCGCAGCCAGACTCGCCATTTCGGCTTATTCCTCAGTCAGCTGGGAACCGGTTTGTCACTCTAGCTGGAAGTCTGCCAATGGAATTGGCCATAGTTGAGAGATCAGTCATCTACAGAGTCCAACGCAGCCTTTAAATTCCAACCTGGAGGCACCTCCCGCAATTTTCACTGCGTGAGGAAACTATCGCGGCAAAACCAATCTTCACCATCGGAGAAGAAAACATATCACTTTGGGCACTGAAAAAGCCTCTCCGGGAAGGCTCCACAAAGAAATGGAGAGAAACGTGGAATTCTGCTAAAAATGGAGAATGGACGAACAAGCTTGCTTGGACTTCCGGGGTGACTCAGTGTTGGGTGCTCTCCCTTTGGACGTTGACGCCTTCGGGTATAAAGAACAGAGGGATCACCCAACTGATAAAAGTTCAATTTCAGCCAGGTGTGTGATTTGAAAAAAAAAAAATATATATATATAAAAGGGGTGGGAACTATTATTTAAAATCTCAAGCTTTACTCTTCAAAAAATATGATAGAAAACTTCGGATTGATGAAACAAAAATTTCAAAATTTTCAGAAAAAATAAAGTTTTGATGATTGTAAATATTTGTGGAAGCACAAAGTTCGAGCTTTTCAATGGTACAGGTCCCACCCCTCTAACTTAATTATTTTCAAAGTTGTAATTTTTTAAATTGAAAAAATGAAAAAAATCAATTTTTTCTCATGGATTTCCCGGAAGTAAGACGCTGATAACTTTGTAACCAATAGAGATAGAGGGGCGGGGTTCACACCATTGGAAAGCTGAAACCTTTTCCATTCAGAAACATTAATAAAAATAAGATGTGAATATGAAAAAATTTCTTGATTTTTTGAAAAACCCGAAAAAATCATTGAACACTTCTTTTTCCAAATACTTTGGCCCTTACAGCTCCCCCTGTCCACCTAGCAAGGGGATCAAGCACATGAAAAAATTCTAGACAAAATTTTCTATCCATCGCCGCTGAGTGCAACTTCCTACCTACCACGGTAATTGAGTGACATTCTCGAAAATGTCGAACAAAATCAAAAACGAATTTTTTCCCCAATCTATAATTTGCCCCTGCTGCTTGGAGGTTAGGCAAACCTTCATACATCAACTCACAATTTGTTGCAGAGTTACTGGTTGGAAGGCCTTACTTCTATCCCCGAACACCCTGTATTCTAATTCATTTTTAAATTATTTTTTTATTAAATTGATTATTTTTAATTTGATTTTTTTTTAAATTTTTAAATTGTTAATTTTTTCTTTTTTTTTTAATTATAATTTTTTCCTTAATTATTTTGGACTATAGTTTTCATTTTTTCTGCGTTTTCGATTTTTTTTATCTTTACCAAATTTTTAGTCATATCGTTCCAATTTTGGATTTTGCTCATTTTTTTTTGCTGATAGTCATTTTTAATTTAATTATGATTTATTTTTACTGTCAATATTTCTAAAATTTAAATTTGCTCAATTTTCAATCCTTTATTTTCTCGAATTTTCTCTCGAGGATTGATTTTTCATTAAATTCATACCTATTTCGTTTTTACCAAATGTTAGGAATTTTTTCATTTTTTTTAATTTCAGATTTTTTTAGTTGAAAATATTGAAAACATGTTGATTGCCAATTTTGTTATCAGATCCACTTTTTTTTTTTAGTTATTAATTTTTTTCAATTGGCAATTTTTCAATTTTTTTTTTGGTTTTTTGATCATTTTGATTTTTTTTGCCAATTTTTTATTCGTTTAAATTTTTAGTTTTTTTCTTCGGATTTAAATTTTGTAAATTAACCATTATTTAAATTTTCTATTTTTTTTTTCTAATTTAAAATCACTTAATTAAGGCTTGACTTATTGAAACTTGGAATTTCGTTCGATTATCATTTTTTTCAGTTCTATATATTATTGTTTTTAATCAAATTTTATTTTTTAAAGTATTAATTTTTTAAATTTAGGATTTCTTTCAATGTTCATTTTTTGTCAATTTTTAAGTCATTTCGCAGCTTATCTCGTTGCCACAGTGGTATAGTGGTTAATACGCTGGGCCGAAAATCCAGAGACCTCGGGTTTGAGTCCTGGGCTATGGTGCAATTACGTCGATTAGTGATTTCATTATGGCTGTGCAGTGTTTCTTCTCATCGTAATGTTGCTGATCTTAGTTATTGGCTTGCCTCGCCTTTCACGGAATCACTAAAATTCAAATAAAAGACTAAAAATTTACAAATTCAAAACAATTTGAGTTGAATCAAAAACTGAATTTAAAAGGAAAAAATTTAAATTCGAATAAAATTAGAAGTTTGCAAAAATTAAATTGAAAATAACTAAAAATTGGAGGGAAAAAATCAAAATGTAGATTGGGAAAAATTTAAAATTTTAAACATTTGGGAAAAATCAAAAAAATTAAACCCCATTGAATATAATTAAATGCTAAAAAAATGAAAATTCGAATAAAAGATGACTTGAATTTTATTTCTTTTAAATGTAATCAAATTGAACTTGATTAGAAATTGGAAAAAATAAATTAATTATGGCATTGCAAAAAAAAGTAATTGAAAATAATAAAAAATGAAAATTAAATTTAAAAATGATTGAAGTTTGAAAAAAATTCAAAATTTTATGAATTTCAAAAATTCAATAACATTTTTCTAAATTTTCAAAATCGACTGATATGCACTTCCAAAATAACAGAAGTATCAGGGGGGGGGGGTCAAATTTCAAAAATTTTCAAAACTCGATTGGGAAAAATAAAAATTGAAATAGAATTACATAAATATAAATATAATTGAATGTTGAAGAAAATAAAAATTCGAATAAAATAAAAAATAAAAAAAAAATTAAGGACTGGAAAAACGTTAAAATCGAACCGAAGATGACTCGAATTTTCAAAATAAATGTAATCAAGTTGAAAATTATTACAAATTGGAAAAAATTCAAAATACCTTTAAATTCAGAAAAAAACAAAATTCATTATGGTACGTACCTATAGAAAAAAATTTCAAGTGAAAAATTTCAAAAAATCAAAATTAAATTAAAAATAATTAAAGATGGTAAAAAAACATGCAAAATTTGATAAATTTTAAAAATTCACCAACATTTTTATAAATTGCCAAAATCGACTGGTATGCACTTCCAAATTAACAGAATTAGGGGGGGTGGTGGTACAATTTCAAAATTTTTCAAAACTCGACATTAATGTTTTTTTTTTGTTAAAACAATCAACTCTTCAACCAGCTCACATAAAATTACCCAATAACGAAGCATCTGTCCTTCAAACTTGAAAAATTCATCGACTACGGGGGGGGGGGCGGGAGAAAAAGGGCATCCCAGCTAGGCGTTAAAAACAAACTCGAGTAAAAAAAATTAAAACACGACGTCGGGTATTAGGCCGTTCGCAGGAGTGACGCAGCAGTTCAATGGCGGGGAGGAGGAAACGTTTATGGTTTAGAAATCTTTTTTCCGTTAATGAACACCCGTCGAGTTGGACGCGGGTGCGCTCGAATAGTATAATTAAGCGTTTCGCAGGCGCTATTAACAAACAACTTGTAAAATTAGCCAGAGTAATTATTAACTTGGGGTTTAGGACCTTTACTTTTAAACGATGTCAAAAAGGCTCGCGCGTTCTAGGTGCGATTTTTGCTTTTTTCTCTCTCTCGGCTCAAAAATTATATCGTAGTAGGTTTTTTTCAAGTACCCGTACGTGGCCCATTTGAGCGAAATTATTGCTATATTTTGCGAAAAGAAAACTAAACCTTGGGGGGGGAAGCCATCGCGTAGCCAATTAAGGGTTCATAAAAGTGTAGAGAAATTTACGTTGTAATTTGATCCGTACCTATTCGTGGAATTACTGCCGCATTTAGGAAGGAAAAATAACAAGATATAGGAACATACTCGTATGCCGATGACCTAAACGTCGACCTGAGACTCACATGATGTAATCGAAATTTTTACTTTTTTTTTTTTTTTTTTTTTTTTTAATGCACTACGTTTTTTGTTTATGGCGTCATTTTTGCGTTTAATCACATTTAAGAGGAGGCGGTGCGAGAGCTGATGAAATGTGCGATGGCGTAGGTAAAAATTAAACGAATTAAAGAGCAGTCATCCACGAACACCAAAATAAACACTATCATTTATCCGGCCAGAGAATGTTTTTTCGTGAATTCGGCCCACTAATCATTGATACGAGCACGTGTATTGCATGTAAATGTATTGTACGAGTTATTCGGCCGTGTACATTAATGTTAACATGTTATGGGTAGAACGAACATCAAAAATATGAAATTATAGAATCCACCTCCTCAATTTAAATACCCAAGTCAATGACTTTGCGGAGTAAAAATTGTGCTCGAAGTGTTCTTCGGATAAATCTGAATTAAATTGAAAATCATTCACAAGTTTGAAAAAGTTGAAAAAAGATGTAGCAAAAAATTTAAAATTGATAAAAAATTGCTAGAACAAAATCAAAAATTGGGGAAAAAAATACATTTTTAATAAAATGAACAAATTAGAAATCAGGAAAAAAATTTAATAAAGCGAGCATGAAAAATGAATAATGAAAATTGAAATACAACTTACACTTTTTTTGAACAGAATTTGGAAAAACTTTATTCTGAACAAAATTTTGGAAGATAAATAAATAAATTTGTTCAACAGAATCATGCAGAGACCAAGCTCAAATGAAATTTTAAAAAAATTATGTTCGAACAGTATTTAGAAAAAAATTTAAAATTCAATTTTCAGGTACCTACTCCGGAATAAAAAAAATCTCAAGAGCATCGTAGGCTGCATAGTTTTTTTGAAAACGAGGCATAAAGCAAAAATCGTATTTTTCTCCAATTTTCATGTTTTAATTTTTCGTTTCCCAAAAAATCTATCAATATTTTTCGCAGGATGACACCATCAAAACTCAATATAATTTTTTTTTGTGTGAATTGCGTGTATTATTTTCATTATTATTTTTTTTTTAAGTAAAACTTCAAATTTTTGTGGATTGGAGGATTTTAAAAAATTCAACAATTTGGGGAAATTTATCAGTTTTTGTGAAAATTTTAATTTTTGAAAATTTACAATTTCAAAATGAATAAAAATTAACAATTTTTAAAAATTTTGTAATCTTTGAAAATTTGTCAGTTTTTGGGAAACTGGCAAATTCGGTACATTTGAAAAGGTAATTATTTTTAAAAATTTTACAATTTCAGAAAATTATTGGACCATTCAAAATTAACAATTTTTAAAAAATTCTGCAGTTTTTAAATTTTTAAAAATTTTATAATTCTTGAAATTTTGACAATTTTTGAAAAATTACAATATTTCAGAATATTATTTGGATCATTAAAACTTAACAATTTTTAAAAAATTCTGCAATTTTGGACAATTTTGAAATTTTTGAAAAATTGCAATTTCAGAATATTATTGGATCATTAGATATTACCAATGTTTAAAAAATTCTGCAATTTTACAATTTTTGAAAATTTGACAATTTTAGAAAATTATTAGATCATTATAAGTTTTTTTGTGGATTGGAGGATTTTAAAAAATTCAACAATTTGGGGAAATTTATCAGT
>FIZV01016655.1:0-10526 GCA_900050545.1 Trionymus perrisii | reverse complement strand
TCTGCGTTGCGCGCCATGTAAAACAAAACGCGAGTAGGATACTATGACGTCACAACTATAGGGTGCGCGTCGCGGTACTGTTTTCGTTGCATACAAAATGTAAAAATTAATTTCTCGACATCTAATGAACGGATTTTGAAAATTTTTGTTTTGGTGTTCGTTTTATACCATCCTCTTTCGGTTCCATTAGGTTTCAAACCGATTTACCTGAACGTGCAACACCCCACTTGTGACGCTTCAAAAGACTAAAAATAATATCCTTATTGATAATTTTTTTATCGATAACTTTAAAAGTTATCGATATACCTATATCGATAAAGTGAGTTACCCTAACTACCTAGTAGGTACCTACCAACTTAAGAACAAAATGTCACGAGATATGACACATTTTCTCGCACACCCGGTATTTATTCATCAAGTAATTTATTTAATTATTTATTATTTATTTCACGACAATCGTTTCACTTCTCAGTTTAAAAAAACTTACCTATTTTATTTCCACTAATTAGATCGCCAGGGTAGTTGCAGTTGGAATAACTTGCGGAGTTGGTGTTATCGAGATAGACGACGGCGATGTGCTCGACTGAGGTGTAGGCTGAAGTGTGGTTGAAGACCCTTCTTTCTTCTTTTTCTCGTCATTTTCATCTAAAAATATAAACTCTTGATTCGACGACAGATCCATAGCATAAGGATGGAACGGTTTGTAAAAGGCTGGAACAACAAATGGCAATTTTCCCGTATCGTTGAATACTTCCCTGTCATGAGTAGATAAAACTGGAAGTCTTCGAACTTTTTTCCATCTCATATGAAATGCTTTATTCAAAGTAAATTGAATACTTTTTCTTCTTTTGCTGGCATGGTCTTTTATTTTAACGTGTTTTTTTCGTTCATCCACGACCACTTTATTAAATACTTGGCGTCGTTTTTTTATACATTCCATCCTGAAGGTGTGAGCAGAATTCAATTTCGGTCGCGGTTCATTTACAGTTATGTTCCTAATTTTTTTCTGCGGCACATCTAAACCGCGGACTAGGCGTATGTGATTTCGCAAAATTTCCAATTCTTGATCAGATAATTTGATTCGCGGCTTCGAAGACTTCATTTTTACATTTTTTTACGCAGAATAATTGCATTTTGAAAAAATACCTTTCGAGATATACAGTGCTCGAGGAGATGTTATGAACGATTGCTATGCAAGTTGAAAAGGGTATTAGGTACCTATGTAGTAGTACATACCAGCATAAAAAAAATTGAAGCTGAACGCTGAGCTGCCGCCCAAATCCAGAAGAAAGATTTAAAAATAAGATACCTACCTAAGGTGAGTGATCCGATTTTTTAAAAAAGATTAAAATATTACCTATCCATTCAAATAAGTTCATCGGAATCATAAATGGTACAATGTTCTACCCCCCTCCCCCCCACACACACAAAAAAAATATTTTTATTATTTCTGCCAGTACATGAGTTATTTATTGCGATAAAAAAATGACTGTAGGTAATAGCTAACTATACTACGAAAATATAGGCGAGACGTATGCAACCTCTTCACCTTAATAGCAACACTTTTAGACTATATGATGAAACGACGAAGAGATATCCCTTACAATACGAATACGTATGTTTGACCTCTCTGTTGAGAGAACGGTAACTCATATAATACCATTCAAAGCGTCTAATAAATTACAAATCATAACATACATTAATCATATAGTAATACATGTAGCTTGAGTGTTCGATAAAAATCAAATGCGCGGTGTTAGAATGACTTATTACGAGAAATTGGCGCTTATAAAGAACCTACATAAGAAACATTACACCAAAATCATTTATCATGTCTATTTTGTTTGCAAATTATACTATAACCAGCACTCAATATAGGGAAAATTTCCTTAGTGCTTTATTGATGGTTAACTAAATATGTACGTTTTTATACCGGAGCAGTTTAATGTACAAAAATTACATAAGGGTGATTTAAACATTTTTGCAGAAACCTACTTCACCAAAGGAATTAGATTTTTTTCCAATCAAGGAAGATGGGTATTTTCCGAAGTAAGCTATCCTTCGCAATACTCGTATGTATGTACCTCAGATTAGATTTTCTTCTTATTTTCTTTTCTGATTTCATTAGAATTGCTTTCGTCACGCAAATTCTCAACATGTACACTGGCTCCATATTTTATACTTGTACAGCGAAGTATCTCAAAACAATTCACATATCAATGAATCTTCGAACGCATTAGTATTTAAAGAAAATACCCACCTGATTTTAGAAATTATACATCAAGTACAATACGGATCTGTAATTAAAGCTTTGTTCCACAATATTTCATTGAAAGATATTTTATCAGTTACCGAAAATAATAATGCAAATTTTACCTCGAGTAAGTTTACGTTAGCTCCCCCCCCCTCTCAATCTAAGTTCAAAAACTTGATCTGAATTGTCGGTAGATATCATTAAACCTCTAGATTTGTCGGTCAATTTTGGATCAAAAAATCATTATCCGGCATTGAAAAAAACTAATGGAAGGTCCAAAACCATGCTACCTTGCGATATTTGCGGTAAAGAATTTGATCGACCTTCGTTACTGAAAAGACATATCAGGACTCATACAGGTCAAATTCATATGTAATTTTTTTTTAAATTATTTTATTCGTGCATTTTATCTGATGATTTTTTCAATTCACAGGAGAAAGACCACACGTATGTGAAATATGTGGAAAAGGATTTTCGACTTCCAGTTCTTTAAACACTCATAAGAGAATTCATAGCGGAGAAAGACCTCACCAATGCAGAATTTGTGGGAAACGTTTTACTGCTAGTTCAAATTTGTATTACCACAGACTGACTCATTCTGTGGTGAGCGATCTTATTCCAATATGCATATTTCTCTCTATAAAATTATTTTCAGTGGCCTAAAATATACGCCTTTGTTTAGGAAAAACCTCATAAATGTGATATATGTGGAAAATCTTTTCCGACACCGGGTAATCTAAGATCGCATAAATATTCGCATGAAGGATCGTCGCCGTACAAATGCAGTTTATGCAACAGAATGTTTTCAAAACACGTCAACCTGAAAAACCACGTAAATTCGCACAAAATAAAACAAAACTAGTCAATATTGTTTTACTCATTAAGAAAAGTTAAAATCTTATAATTACAAGGAAAGGTACGAAAAAATTCACGACTTTTGAGCCGGGTTTGGAGAACTTTCTTTGATATGAGAAAATGTTAGAGATGCTTGGAAACTAGCAGAAGTATCTGTTTTAGTGATTTCCCGTAAAGCCATGGTTGCATAAGTGGACGGAGGCAAAGAGAATTCCAATATCACAGCCTTATATTTTCCATCTATAAATTAATTTCGAAGATATTGAATTAACTATGCAAATGAAGTGAAATAATGAATTAAAAATTTATTATACCGTCTAGATTTTCTACTGAGTTTGTACCCATAATTTTCTGATAATCTGTAGCGATTAAATCAGCAGAAATATCATCATAATAGACACTTTTCCATCGAACGTCTTTAGCAACTACTATCATTTTTCGATAATCTCCAGATAGACTAAAAGCTCTGAAAAATTTAACAAAGAATTGAAATTTTCGTCGATTAAAATTATCATAATGGTACGTACATTATAATTGGATCCAAGTGTGAAAATAAAAATATTTACTTGTAATGATCATCAGATTGAGCGAAGTCCAAGCCATGTGATTTTAAAATTTCTTCGTACCATTTGCCAATAATATTATCTGGATATCTGACAGCAGATCCGGGTAAAGGATATATGATGTCTTCGATTTTAACATTGTTCAGTTCATCGGCAGATAATATTTTAATCGATTTCTCTTCATTTTCATCTAAAAAAATTCATAAATGAATGGTATGAAACATTTGATTTAAAAATTTCATGTCGAAGAAATTTACCATTTGTATCGTTTATCGTATCGTAAATTAAATCTCCCTGAAGTGGTTTTAAGCCAAATTCTTTTATCCTTCTGGAAACCACTTGATTCCAAATTAAACTTTGAAATGAATGCAAATACAGTAACCTCATATTTCTAGGTAACTGAAATACGATAACGGTGAATAAAATGAATTATTTAAAAAATAATAATTTACGATTTTAGATACCTACCCTTTGTAAAGCATTCACAAATGCTGTATTGCCTTGATTAGAAAGAGTTTTCAGAATAGAGCCTTCGATGGAATGATCACGGTTCCTCCTCAATTCTTTAAGTGCTTCCGAAGCATTACCTGTTTCAGTCCAGATTTTGCAAGCGTTGTTTACATCGTCATTTTTCGGTCGAGGTTTTAAAATTAGATTCACTGCCTGAAATAGACAACGTGTTTGATGGAAGATTTATAAGAGATGAATGTAACATTTTTTACACTTACTTCTTTCCACTGCTGCGTGAGTAAATGTTTACCGATTTCGTAAGTAGGAGCTGTAGAGTAGGAGCCGAATCTTTGAAGGCCGAAATAATTGATGAATCCGAAGGTTTCGAAATGTTTCATAGTTTTTTCGATTTCTTCGATAGTTGATTCGACGTTACTAATGTTGAAAAATATAGTGAAGATTATGATCGCATAATAATTATTTCTTCGAAATTGTCAATACCGCAAAGCTAATCTGAATCTGTTCCCTTGTAGGTCGCCTAATTGAAGGGGTTCTTTTCTGTATTCAAAATTACCGAAGCACAACTTATCTTTGTAGCTCAATGATGCTAATTTACGTGCTTCAACACAACGCACGCTTATCCATTGTGATGTGACACCGCGACGATCTTTAGTTCCGGCATAAGTAATCAGTTTTGGATTTATTCTGAAAAATATGTAATGAGACGGTTTTGTAAAAATTAAATTTTCATCTATGTAACCAACAGTACGTAATACTTCGAAAAAGGGTATACCTCAATTTTTTGGAAATTTTTTGGGCAACAGATATCGTATCGATATTTTCTTTAAAAGCCACAGCGTACAAATACTGAGGCAAATCATTCGGCCACCTCGGGGAATTATTTCTCTCTGAAATATAAAAACATCGGTAGTAGTAATTATTTTATATCTTCATCCAGCGTACCAAAAACTTACTATCAGTCGAATGGATCCCAATCAATATGTACTTCTTATTCTCATTTCCAGATACCGTAGAAGTGAACAATTTCTTTTTATATCTTTTGTCAATATCATTGTGTATTTCTTTCCGACCTTCTTTATCGACATTTGTGACCTGTAAAAAAATTCATGGAAAAATGACTTTGATACTGCTATTCTAATTTCATAGTATCTATCAATATTTAGGTATATGTACATCTATTTTGATTGTTTCTTCTTTCTTTCCTCGTTTCAATAACAATGTAAGCTGTTTCCATTGATCGCCGGTGGTAATTGGATACGTCAATTCTTCCACCGGTTTCACTGAAACAAATATCTCATCGTAAATAAGTATTTCACAGTTGAAAATAATTTTGATTTGAAATTAATTTATACTCGATTTTACCTTCAATATCAATTTCTTCTTCGACTTCTGTACATTGTTCTTTTTCTTCTTTACTACTTTTATCGGCCGTATTTTCGTCCGAACCGAAGTTCAAACTCGTCAACTCCACGATCTTACCCTCTACATCAATTTCATTGACTTGGAAATCGGAGAACCTAACGATACGACGTGTATTACGGTAACTGAAATTATTTACAGTTGAAAATTTTCAAATAATAAAATTACCTCTGTTTAATAATACCGCTGAATGAGCAGGATGTGTTGATGTACTCAGTGATGAACACATCTTTTTCTGAAAGATTGGTAAAGCAGGTTTGAGCTTCTTCGGAATCTTCATCGCAGTCTTCAAGCTTCCTTTTAGGCATTGGTAATTTTTTTTTAAAACTTGTATTTTGTCGTTAATTTATTAGTGTTCAGTTTTTTTTTTCACTATTAATTTTTTTTTATCACTTCTTATCCTATTCAATATTCATCAATACCGGTACCATAGATGTGGAATATAAACAGGATAACAGGAAGAGCAGTAGAGCACTTTAGCAGACTCACGTTACTACTTGCATGACCGTGACTTTGGCATTTATAATATCCATGACATTTTGATCCAGTATGTTTATCAATCATCACATCATAGCATTTACCTAGCAGATTAGATGATTAGAATTTCAGAAAATAATTTTGAAAAAGATAAAATACAGGAAACAGGAAATAGTAAAAGATAATGTAGTTTACTTGCTATTTTTATATTAAAACTTCAGCTCCGCGCTTATACGCTAGACATCACTTCAAAATTCAAATGCATCAAACATTATTTTGTGAGTAACACGATTAATTATTTACTAGATAATGCCTGTAGAAATAATACATTACATTATTTACTTTTAGTACAATATCTGTTATAACGCAGTCCCTAAAGTAATTATGCTGCCCCATAGATGCCTGTAAGCAGTTTGACTAGAATCTACATATATTTTAATGAACAAAACTCGCATTCACTGCTTATGTTCAATATCACCACTTAGTACATAGTTGAAAATGGCATACGTAAATGTTGCTGATTGGAAACCAGAACAAGTTGCTGAGTGGCTAAAAGGTTGGTTGAATCTAAACTGAAGTTGCATATACCTCTTCCTACACTTAATACTTTACTTTCTTTTGATAGGTTTAGACAATGCAGTCCTACAATACATACGATTATTCGTAGAGAAGAACATTAACGGGCAGCAGTTACTGGACTTGCAGCCTAATGATTTGGAAAGAATCGGAGTGTATAAAATTGGTCACCAAGAAATAATCTTAGAAGCGATCGATTCATTGAAAAATTTCGTAAGATTTTAAATATTTTTTTAAATACTGTATACCTTGATTAGATGTACATTATGTATAAACCTGAAAACCTAATGAATATCGGTATGTTCTTAGTATTATGATTTGGATCGAGAGAATCTACAGTTAATGGCTCTCCGGTTGTCCTGTTTAGCCCATAGTCTTCACAATGAGCTTTGGAGAAACCATATCAACTGTAGTGTTGTATCTACACAAGTACTTGCTGATGTAGCTAATGTAGTTTCCGCAGTAAAACCGCTTGTTTGTTGGCTTGATAGGTATGCTGTTTCATTGCCATAATCAAGTTTCATTAATTGTACAAATTTTGTTTCATTGTCTTGGAGTACGTACATAATACGTATGTATTGATAATTGCGAAGTGCTCAAAAATTGGGTTTTTATGGAAAATCATTATTTTATAATTTGTACATAGCACTGCAATATGACCATGTATTAATAGATACCATTTTGTGGTAGATCGGGGGTATTTGTTGAAAAAATTCATGCGCATATTTTCTACCTTGTGGTTTTCTAGAAGTACTTTGTTCTAATTTTCGCTTTCATTATTAAATTTTAAAATTTCGATATAATGATTCACATGTGAAGCTAAATTAGCAGGATATTTGATAATGCGGTGTTGTTTTGAAATGATAGTGTTGCGCTTTGCCATTGTACTAATAATTCGATATAAATTTCAGATCACCATTTTGCGAACAATCTTCGTACGTCGATACGAAAAATGAATTATTGAAATTGAGTTTGGAAATGGCCATGAGTGGCATGAGAGATAGGTTTGTGGATAAACCTGTTGAATATATTCGTCAAAGTTGTAAACAGCTCGCCGAATTAGTAGATACAATCATCCAAAGTATTGACGACTCATTACTCCTTCAACCAGCTTCCTTAGACCTAGCTACGTTGAAAAAGCGACCAGGTGATCATTTGGGATTCTACATTGTGCCATCTTTTCATAGAATTTTACAGGTTGGAGAATTGAAATGCAACAGCGCCGCTCATCAAAGTGGTAAAATCGAAACCGGAGATGAAATAGTACAAATTAATTATCAAACTGTGGTACGTTAAGAAGTAAGCTGTGAAGTATTGGGTTCCTTCTCGTTTTCATACTAGTTTTTGTCTCAGGTTGGCTGGGAACTAAAGGAAGTTATGAATTTGTTGTTCGAAGAGACGTCAACGGAGATTTTAATGACATTGAAGAAAAGACCTCGTCATAGTAAAGTCTTTGGTCAAATATACATAAAACCGTATCGTTTACCATGTAGGAAACAAATGACCTATTCGACCAAATGGAACGACCTTTTGTCGCCATCTAGGCCGGAGCTGTTGAGCGTGCCATCTCGTTTTGGAATGACATTCAAGTAAGTGTTTTCTCACGTGAACATTGCGTAATTTGCAACTTTTCAAATAAGCTCAATGCAATGTTGTTGTTTTTTTTTTTAGTAATAGAATTCTGAACTCTAAACCAATTACAACCACCGTCGAAACTCAAGTAGCAGATCGAGTTTCACCTCCATCTCCTACGCCGAGCACGGTATCTAGCAGTAGTAGTCAAAGTAGTGAAAGCGAGCTGATGGTTGGACCTTCGTCGCCAAACAGCGTACGCTTATATTTACCAAAACCGCGTATACCTGTTCAGCGTCGAGCTACTATTACTGGAGCAAGTCCCGTTAGTAAACAGGCCCCTCTTAGTTTAGAACAGGTACGCTTTAATTTTGTAATAATTTCATGTTTTCTTCAGCCATGAATTAAATTTTTAACACGTTTTATTTCAGTTTTGGCACGAATTGAAATTAGAAAAAGAATGGCGTAGCAATAGTGACGAGAAAGCTTGCGAAAAAGCAAACAGCGAAACTCACTTGAGGAGATCCCCACCTGCTGCTCACTGTTCGTTAACTTGGTCAGCACGACTATGTGAACAAATGGATCCTCCTTCTTCCATCAGCGCAACATCTTCTTCGGAGAAAAATTTGAAATCCGATAAAGAAAATATTGATAGCAACAGCTTCATACCGCTTAAACAACGTATTGACTCATTAAACAAAGCTGTCGAGCAAACCAGCCAAAATGCCAAAAAACCTAAACTGTTGCCCAAACCAATTCTAGCCAATGCACAGAATAATATAACAAAAATGGAAAGTTCAAGCAAGCCTTCATCTCCTTTACGAACTAATATCCTCAAAAAAGCCGACCGCAGTCCGAGACGAGAACGTGGTAAATTGGATAAAAGCTACAGTACACCGTCTTATGATTATTCGGCCGATTCCAAAGAACCGTTGACGTTCAATATGAAGTTACCAGAAGAAAAAGTGAAATCGGCACCAGATAACATCACTTCGGAATCCGATTCGTTGACTGAGTTCAAAAAGTCGCTAGAGATGAAACCGTTCTCTAAACTAATTAAACAAGAACCCCCTGAAATGAAGCCCGAACAAAACGAGTATTTGGAAATTAGAAGCGATGACGTTGTCGAACAAGAATCTGCCGAGTGCTCTTCTTCATTAACTTCGGAACAAGGATCGTCGTCGAATAAAAATAAAATATTGGATACGATTAGTTCCTCATTGTTAAATATGGATAGCGAATCTGAAGCTGATATGTTGAGCGAAGAATCTCCTAAATTGCGCCCTCCCCTGGAAAGGAGTAACCCCGTCCAGGAAATACGCCTTGAACCGAACAATTTTGACAGAGAGCTGAATGATATACCTCACGAAGGAATTCCTAAATCAATAATCACCAGCCCCATATCACCAACGGAGAAATTAGTTATTCATACCACAATCGACGTACCGATACCGACTACGTTTCCTCGTCATAAAATCGACAAAAAACCTATTTCTCCTCCTGAACCGCCTCCAAGGCCTTTAAAAAATCCCGCCAGCCATTCGAAACCTAATCAAAAAGCAATCAACGTTACCAAATCCGCCTCCAGAAGTGTTTCTCATAAGAGTCCAAAGGTGCCAAGAAAGAAAAATCCTCTTTTAGCGAGTAAGTTCCTGATTCTGGTTTTACTCTGTTTAACGACTTTGGTTATGAAGTGTTATTGATTGCATTGATTGTATATTTTAGAAAGGCGTAATGTCAGCGTTAAAGAACTAGGTGTTTGCGATCATGAAGGATGGTTATACCATAGATGTCGTAAAAACTCTCGAGAATCGCCAAATTGGATCAAAGGATGGTTTATCATAAAAGGAACTATTTTTTACGGATTTAATTCACGTGACGTAAGTGCCAAATGTTATGCATATTGGTTATTTAGTATTCTTATTGCGAAAGAAACAGTAACTAACTGTGTGGGTAATTGTTATAGGCTTCTCACGCTAGATTGATGATTTCCCTTCCGGGATTTACTGTTTCACCTGCCGAGGAAGTTAAATCCAAAAACTTTTCCTTCAAAGTATATCATACAGGAACTACATTTTATTTTGCCGCTGAATCTGGCGAAGATCTTGCTGGATGGGTGGATTCTTTTTCCAAAGTTACCGTATCCGAAGAGGAACAAAGTAAGACGAAATTACGTTTCTTGAAAATTTTTTTTAAACAAAAGATGTTGATACTTTCAATGATTTCTAATAATTTACAAACAGATTAAATTCAGTTATGCTAATTTCTTCTGTTTTTTTTTTTTTTTTTTTTTTTTTCCTTTTTTAGGGGGAAAACGGGGGGGAAAAAAGAAAAAAGCC
>FIZV01016607.1:0-32063 GCA_900050545.1 Trionymus perrisii | reverse complement strand
AAAAAAAAAAAAAGGAAAAAGTCGGTGAACCAAAATTTTTAAAAAATTTTTTTTTTTTTTTTTTTTTTTTTTTTTTACGCTCAATTACGTCCGTTTCGTTGACCGATTTTTAAAAAATTTGGGCCGCTTTTTGGAGCTGGACGAAGAGCTGGTATAGTCCCCGAAAATTTTTCCCAGAATTGGATTCGAAGTTGAGAAATCCCTCCTTTTAACGCCGAGCAATTAAATTAGCTAACCTACTCGATAAACATGTATATTCCGTCATAAATTGTAGTACTGAATATAATAATACCTGATTGATGAAAATGCCTCACATTGTGACGAATATACTAGGTAACAGAAGTAAACAAATTATAATATACGAGTAGAAAGAGAACTGTAGTGCCTCCTATCAATACGTATAAGTACTTTATGTATATATATGATTTCTCGTGTCTCTCAGGGTTAGGTACCTCTATATTACGTTTACGTATGTGTACTATGTACACCCATTTACCCAAAACCCAGAGCATTTGGATGGTAGTAAGAAAAGGGAAGTTGACGAGGGAACGAGTAGTAGACAGTCGAGTCGAGTACGAAGTACCGAGTACTAACGTAAGTGCGAATGTGCGAGCGACGCGACGGACGACGAGCCGACGAGTCGAAAATACACGAAGTAAGTACGAACAAACGCTGCGGACTTGGCCAGATCCTATTTTAAAATCGATCTGTTTTCAAATCGGCCTCTACCGGCCTTTCGTCGAAACAGTTATAAAAAGCATGAGGAAAAACGAAGGTTGTTGTTTGTACACGGTAATAATATTCATTTGCGATATGTACAGTAGATATTAATTTTTCGTCTGTATATATAAATTTTCTATTTCGTATTCTCGCATTATGTCTTCTACGTATTGGTATTCCGTTGTCGGCCCGGCAAATTATGGCATTCCAACAAGATAAATTCTCAGGTAAAATGAAAATTTGTACGGTTTTTTGTAGCGCTTTTCCGTTGCTACCACTACCGCGACGCCGAGTAATAGGTATCTAATCTATCTGTATCTACCACTGTCTTTACGTGTACCTACGTAAAGTATACCAGACCAATGTACGTGCAGTCGTGTACGTGTACGGTGTAGGTACTGGGTAGTAAGTCTAGGTACCTAACTACCTAAGTAGTAAGTACTACACGTACTGCAGGTGTACTACTTTTTAATTTTCATCCGCGATTCGTTTGTTGGTTTCTCGTTTGATTTGGTGTACCTACGCGTACGAGTACGAGTACGCCACAGTGCGACGCGACACTACGCCGCGCCGCGCCGCGCCGGGTCACACGCTTCTCGTACTCACTGCAGTGAAAACGCTGAAACGCTCAGATTCGTTGAATTTTACCAATTACCACCACCAATTGTGTAGGTATTTTCAAAGATTATCGAGAGCCATTTCGCCCTGCATCCTCTTCCTCATCTCAAAATTTTCAGAAATCCTTTCTTTACATCTTACATCATCAGCACATCAGCCGTCTGATACGATCATCGTAATCTTTCAAAGCTCTTTTACCACCTATGTACGAGTAGTAATGCACCTTTAGGTAAATTTGATATGAAATGGTGAAATGCCTCTATCTGCTATAGATTTTTTTATCGCTCTTTAGGTGTCATAATAAGTGCATCCATCCAGAGTAGGTAATCTAACTGCAATAAGTATAATTTTTATTACACGACGGTTGTGCACTCTCGGTCGAGTTACCTTACCAATGTATAGCGCCGCACCTAGCGCACCTGCCACCTGCCAGCCTTGCCACCGCCACCGCCACCGCCACCGCCGCTCCGCCTTCGCGTAACTACATCTCGTACTCGAACTCAATTAGTAGTAAACTTATCGCGTGATAAACAAAGGGTAAGTAGTAATACGAATATACGGCAACTGGCAGCCAGGAGAAATTCGAATAGGTACTATTTTTCTTACCGACCGCGACCATCGTAAAATATTAAGCTACCTTACCTACTTCATTCCTCCTCCTTTTCAACGTGGGTCTAGGTCTAGGTACATTTGTCTCCATATCGTGTTCGTGCTTGTATAAATAAAACGCGAAGCGAACAAAAACATAATTTATCCTTATATGCATGCGTATTGCGTATGTAATGTACCTGTACCCAAGATTACCCCTTTCACCTGCGATTCTCTTTCACTCTACTAAAAGTGCAACCGCAAACGATACTGCACGTCTTCTTGGTTCTCAAAGCGAAAGCCCTACTATGGCAGTATGCAATATATTGCATGCAACCATCATCGATCCTCAACTTTGGTGCTCGAATTCTGTACAGATAGTAGTAGTCATACTATTACTATAAGAAGTATCTGTATCTACTATCAGATACTGCGTAGGTAGCTACTAGCTAGGTACTAATTTCACATTCACTCCGGTTACCCCTACACTACACGAATCATGTCGCAAAATATATTACAATTCTTTCGAATTCGATAAGTATATATGGTAGGTACTAGGTACGTAGTACGTACACGTAGTACGTACTAACATAATATTATCACGTTTATGTGGCTAATAATAGTAGAATATTGCTTTAGACGAATGTAATTTGAAACGCGGGGGCGAACAACGTTTGGAAGCGTGTCAATCATGCTGCAATACGGCTTCTAAATTATCATTTTGATAATCGGGTTCAAACGAGAGCGAGAATCGATACGATACTTTTTAGTTATTATGCACAACCTACAATAACAGACCCCCAAAACAAAAGTTTCACATAGATACCACTATTTCCGACAACACGTCGCGTCGTACCCAATGCACTACAAAGTATACGTACGTTTACGTACACAGTACACACGGACACGGTCACCACGTAATAGGTACTCTGACTTGGTACTCGGCTACTCGCATGTGTTTTGTGTACATAAATCTACTTTATCTTCATCTGCTAGTAGCTAATATCTATTATCTACTCTGTGTTGATTCGATGAATGAGAATTGAGAACCAAAGTTTAGGGTAACGACAAAAAAGTTACTGTATTCGTTTCGTTTAATACGGTACCTAGACCTACCTAGTTATAATATGGTATATACGAGTTGCACTACACCTACTTCAAACGCTAAACGTCAGAGTACAAGGGCGTTGCATAATAAACAGAAGCACCTATTTAAAATATACTGTTGTTGTATGCATGTGTATGTCAGTACACATCTACATCTACAATCTAACGTTGATTTACACTACCCCAATGATCGCAGCATTACCGGCACTAGGTATGATAAACCCAAAATGAGAGATTTCTTTTTCCTGCGCCCTCCTATATTTATGTAGATCGAGTACTTCTTTTCGCCTCCGTGCCGATCTGTTTCTGTGTACGAATTAAAGGTACACTACACGATACATTTACAAAACTGGAGTAAAACATAATACTAATAATACATAACACTATGCCCATACGACTTGCGCCTATGAACGGTCAAGTCAAATACACATTACACAAGTACGAACATATTATCTATTATCTAGTTATAGAGTTATAGTCTAAAAAAATGAATGCACTTCCACTTACCACACGAAATGACCGCCGCTTCGTCTTTATTATGTACGCAGATGTAGATATGCAATTGCAATGGCGAAACGGATTCATGTACGAGATTTGGCACCATTCGCATCTTCGGAAGATTTGAGCGATGAGCGAGAAAGTCCATTAGACGAAGAAAAACAAAAGGACAAGTTACCGCAGATCGAAGAAGAAATGAAAGAATCTTCTAAAGCCAATCTCGCCGTAATAAACGTGGCACCGAGAATCGACATCAGTCGAGCGAGCAGTTCTTCGCATCAAGAAGATAGCAGTCCAGAACGCGAATTACTTTTAGGTGAAAAATAACGCGCCGTAACTTCGATAAGAGTATAACTCGGACGATAACAAACGCTACACGTACACGTCAACTTTTCGTTTCGTTTACAGGAGCAAACGTTAAAGGAACTAAATTAGAAATTGCGTTCGGAGAAGAGAATGCATCCGATTTACACAGCAGTACCGAGGAGCTTTCTTTTCAAGATCCAGCGGAAGCCGAAAAGTACAAAAAGAAGAAACAATCGCAAACCGTAAGTACTTAACTAGGTACTCTACTTACATACGAAATTATTACCACTGTACAAATATAATATGTATATCTATATTATCTACATTTGTGCACTTTCTTCGATTCACCGTTTTTACTGGAATTTTCCAAGTTTTAATGATAACGATACGAAAATACTGGTTTATTTTTGAAAAACTGATTCGATTCACCGCGTAACACAAAACACGACTCAAAACGCAAAAGACAGTACACGATTCATTCGAATTTCAATCGAATAGCAATTTAAACATCAAACAAAAACTGCGACACCTTTTCAGTTGAGTCATCATTATTATTCACAAGTGAATGAAAAAAATTAGATAACTTGAAAACCGGTCAATTAGACAACTGCCATTTTGTCGTCAAGTCGCATGCACACTTTTGCGCACATGTTCACGCGCACGCGCGTGAACTTGAAAAACTAATAAGGAGTAAACTACTCAAAGGCGAAAGGCGTACCTCTATCTATCTATCTATCTAGATTATGTAGAAATTGTTTTCCAACACGTAAAATAATATCACTACCACTACCAGCAGCAGTTTTAATCAATTTCTATATTGATATGACAGAACACTGAGAAAATTTCAACGTTATTTACTTATTTCTACATCGAGCTTATTTTCACATAATTATTATTATCACACGTTAAGTCATGATTAAGTACAACATTTTTATGTATGTAGCTCATATACATAGTACATTAGTAAGTAGCTAAGTAGTAAGTACCTATTGGTTATAGACACTTTGCCAAACTACTGTTCGTGTTTCCAGTCAACGTTCATTTTGATGAAAAAAAATTATAAGAAATTGCCAAACAAAATTTCATATTAATTAGGTACCTACATGATTATATTTTAGGCAATTCATGTTGTTTCGCGGAAATTTTCACGTTTCTCCTCCTCGAATACTTATTGATGTGTATTTGTTATTCAAACATCTTAATATGTATACCGCTTACCGTTACCGCGTATACCTATTGTACATATTGGTGAACGCAATGCTACGAACGTACGTAGGACGTACACGTAGTTAGCTAATAGCTATAGGTAATTAGGTACCTATGTAGATGTACTTGATAGAATTTTAATGTAAATTTCGACAGTTTACAGATTTACAAAATGAAAACCTAAGAAAAGACTCCGGATGCAGCGATATAGGGTTACTTTCGATAAGTGGAAGAACTAGCAGAGTGTCATCGGTAGGATCTGTAGCATCCGGCGGATCCGGAATTTCGAATTATTCGGCCCGATCACATCTATCAGCTACGTCGAATTTATCTAGAGCATCGCGCGGTTCTTCGCCGCATCGTATGTCTTTGGAGACGTCGTTCTGCGGCCCGAAACCGATGCATAGCGTAAGCATAGACGTCGACGAAACTGTTAAAAGTTTAGCGGATAAATTATCTCAAAAGACTGAAATGGCCGAAAGCGTTGTTGTAAAAGACGACGGTACTCCGCAGAAGGCTACGCCGCCAAAGAGTAAAACGCAGCCGACGAAAACAAGCGCGAGAAAACCGGCCGCCGACTCGAAAGCGTCTTCTCCTTCGCATTCGAGAGATAATTCGAAAACGCGACGCAAGAAACCTTCCGTAGAGAATCCCAAAACGCAAAAATTCGTTTCGTTGTACAGCGACGAAGAAGAAGAACCGATCGCCAGCAAAAGCGTCAGCACCAAGCTGAAACCTAAAGCTAAACCCAATCCTACGGTAGATGATCGAACGCAAATATTCATTCCATTGCACGGAGACGCCAACGAAGAAAGTGTAAAGTCTTGCGAACCGAATCCGAACAGTCCGAAACGACTAAAGCCATTTACAAATACCACGTTGGTGAATTTCATATCGAGGTACGACACGGGAGGAAAAGCGAGACGAGAGCGCAGATCTACCGTCTCCGAATCCAAAGCCGACTACAATCCGCGCGGCCTTAACGAAGAGTTTCAAAAATTTATTAAATTAAAAGACGACGACGACGAGCCGGGTGCTGGCGGTACATTGAGGACAAAGTCGGCAACGCCTCCTAAACATAGACGCAGCATTTCCAATATACTAACGGCGACGTCTGATTCGCCGACGAAACAGACTAACAAACAAATTGTCGTTCCTATTCAAGTATATCAAGCTCCGAATACGAGTACGAACGAAACCGCGACCGTCACCACCGCTCCCAGCGTCGCCTCGAACCCGCCGCCAGCTCCAGCTCCAGCGCCAGAAAAACCGATATCCGATTTGCCGAAATATTTGATGACTAACGACGGTACGACGCAATATATTCCATTACGCGGATCCGATTCCGACATACCGAGTACTCGCCATCAATCTTACACGAAGCAGAATTACCTTTCGGTCAACAAGAACGATATAAAATCGCTTTCCGACGACCGCGACCTTTCGCATTTGTCGCCTTTAATAAGCCCGAACCTCGGTAGGCATAAGCCGTCGAATTTGGAACTAAGTTACCACGACCATCCTACGAGATCGGCCAAAAGTATGACGCAATTGATTAACAGAGACGAATCCAGAACACCTTCGCCGAACGCGTCCGCTTCTAATCACACTCGTTTGTATCGAAGATGTTCCGAGTCGGCCAAAGAAATAAGAAGTGAGTAGACTAAGGCGGCCTGCTGCTCGGCAGACTACATAATTATAACCAGTAGGTAATCTATTATTATATAAACAGATCGCATCTACATCCTACTACACGGTACCTAATACCTATTAGTAACACCTCTACCAACATTGGCCATTTTTTTCTTCTTTTTTATAGACATCGAAAAATCCAAATCGCGGTCGGGATCGATAAAATCGCTATTTTCGTCATTTTTCAAACGAAGTAACAGCGCGCGAAATAAGAAAACTCACAGAACTGCCGAATCGAATCGTCACGACGTGCCCGATTCTAAAATCACCAACACAGAATTCGCATTTAAACAGCCGGTTAGTGAGATCATAATTATGTAAGCGCACGTTATTATACGTAGGTATATCGAGTTATTAAAAGACAATTGACACTAATTAATACGTAGGTAGGTGGAGGTACCTAGTACCTAACTACCTACCTACCTAGACCTACAACGTATTATAAATATAATTCGTACGAACATCTTGGAAATAATTATACTTATTGGGTAGTAGGTGAATTACTGAGGTGTTCGTACGCTGAGTAGTAATTCCGTTTACTCGCTTTATTGTTGTATTTTTTTCGTAGGCCAAAAGTAAAGAAGCCGATACGATAATAATACCGCTGCATTCGGACGACGAATCAATTCCAACAAATTCTAAAGGTTATGGCGATAGGCCAAAAAGGGAATTCAAACAGGAGAATCCGCATAGCGCCGAAAACAAGACTAATACAACGGGTAACATTATTTTGTAATTTTATACCTATGGCTATGGCTATACACGTAAACGTATCTAATACAGTATATAACGGCTATTTAAATCGCAAGTATCTACATTACCTACATAAATACGTATTACGTACCTATACCTACGTAAACCGTTTATAATACTTACAAAATATACCCAATTGCTATGTGCGACGGACCTACAAGTACATACGGTCTTCTTTTCTCTCTTACTTTCTTTCTTTATTCGTTCACATAACCGGATAGCTACTTAGCTAGACCTACCTGATTATGATTACTTGATACAATTAGAACGCAACGTAAGAATCGAATCATTAAAACTTGAAAAATTAGGTATTATTGTTCGAGTTCATCGTAATATTATTATTTCTACGGTCTATCTAATATCGTATTTACCTAATGTGTGTGTGAGGGTGTGTGTGTGTGTGTGTGTAGGTGCTAGGTACTATAGGTAGTAGGTAGCTAGGTACTATTAGTGCTGGATCGATATTCGATACCTATTCGACGAATTAATCGAATTAAGAGTAAGGTAAGATCATAGCGTCCCGTCCCCACTATAAATTAACGTCACCTTTTCTTCCAACAGATGAAAATTTCGATCTTTTCTCTTTCGTTTTAGAACAAAAACTAAATAATTGCCTCGTGTAGGTATCACGAATATAAAAATTTACCACCTCGATAGTGGTTTGGCTCGGTCACTTTGTAACATACTTGGACTTGATACAATACCTAGAAGTACATACAAGTACATCTGTTGATCAAAAGTACGCGTAGACTTGAGTCGCGTCGTCTCTCACATTGCTTTGAACTTGAATCAATCAACACCATCGGAAGTAGGTAGTAGGTTCCTTACATAGAAGTAGCGATAATATTACTCATTCCCACATTTCGATAGATATACCTAACCTGCTACTCGATACTACATTCGAATCGAATTAAAAATTCGATAGGTAATTATCGAACGAATTTAGGCAATAAAATATTTTTTTTTTAAATACCATTAATTATCCAAATACAAAAGCAGGTACCCACGAATTGGCGGTTTAATAATAGACGAGAGCGCATCTATAGCAAAAAACTATGAGGAAAAAAATGAATACCCGTACGTGGGACCGCGTCATAAGATAGGCACGTCGTATCAATAATTTTTCCATAGAGACGTAGGAGACGGTCATCACATCGAAATATCAAAGGATCAACACCAAATAATACGTATTAAGAAATACCCTGTAGTCTGAAAAATTTAACATAGGCCTGTAAACAATAATGCCAATTAACCAATAGGAATGCTGAAAAAGTCATTTCCTGCATTCCTATTGATTAACTGGCATTTGTTTACAAACAGCTTAGGGCCCACGTTAAATTGTATAGAAGGTACTTTTTTTTTTTTTTTTTAAATTATTATACGTTTTTCTAAAGTTTGTTTACAAAGTATTCTTTCAGATTGATGATGGACTATATTTTTAAAAGTTTGTTATAAAAGAAAATACTTGAAAGTTTTGCGGGCAAATTAAGGAGCATGAAAATGTTTCTTTGTTCAATACCATTCGTTTTCAAATTTTTGTTCAAGTTTAAACAAATGACCTCCACCAAATTTTCTTCAACTTTCGTTACAGATGAAATCTCTGAAATATTGTCAACAACTGCAAAATATTCAATTTTATCTTAAATAAAATACCCGTTTCTGCGTTCGTAATCAATTCTTTAAAAATCTGTTCCAACGACGTTTTGAATCACACAACAAGCTCATAACGAGTTTGTGGGTACCTGCTTGTAATTACGCATAATTTTTGTGATAAAACTGAAAATGAAAATCTAAGTTACCATATTATTCAGTAATACTAAACGCGCGAACATTGTTACGAAAAAAGAAAAACAAATCAATACGACTTAATGGACTGTCAAAATATTCGTACCTATATTTTATCGAAATATTTTATATTTTTCTGTCATGTTGTACTGCATTGAAATATACGTATTCAGTTATCATAATAAACTAGTACAACTTATTTCGTTTTCGAAAAATAAAATACTTAAAGTAAAAACGTAGCCACCTTAGGGAAAAGAGAGAGAATAAGAAAATAGAAACAGAATAACAGCACGTAATTTCGCCGCTTGTATCGCAATTTAGGCAAGTACCTACAATTCGCAGACTAGTACTTACTTATCGTAGGTAACTTTAACTACATATCTATCTAGATCTACTTATCGGATGTATTTATTTGCGCTTCTAGTTCAAATTATGTACCTGGACCTACCCAATACGTAATCTATACACGAGCAATAATTTTAGCAGCTCGATAGGAGAATATAATTATAAGAAAATTCGTATCATTTTATCGAACGATTATATACCTACGTACGAGTATCTGTGAACTAAGTTCAGGTACTAAACAATACATATTGTGGATTGGATATACATGGTACCTACATTACATACTTTGTTGATGAGTACTTTATGTACATTGTACATAGTACTTAACTACTTATGTAGTTGGCACAGCGATAGCCTGCATGTAGGTTTTTTAAATACATCGGTACCTAATGTTTCGGTTTGAAAAATTGTTCGGTTTCAAATGCTCCTGATTGAGAATCACGATACGAACCGAATGCAGCTACTACTATCCTACGTTGCTACGTTGAAAATCTTAATCAAGTAAATTTGTATAAGTAAATGAACATGCGATCGACCAACGCTATAATTCGAAGGAATAGGAAAAGGAAGTCGATTAGTTATCGTGCTCTATTCTCGACGTTTCTAGATACTCGTAAATTATAAAATGATAAATAAATAGAAATTATGTATGTAATGTACAATATAGTAGGTTAGGTACATACGTAGGTGTACTAGGCTGCTGCTGCTATTTCGTTAGAAATGGGTCTAATTTCTTGCCTTCAGTATTTTTTTCTTTTGTTGGTTGCCCTCGTATTTCCGTTCAAATGATTTCTTTGTAGTCGGCGGTTTACGCACGTTAGGTACATTTTAATCGCCGAATGAAAATTTGAACACGACAACTAATACGATAAGTTATCTCTCTGTAATACAAGACGATATCTACTCGTAGTTGCAATATAAACGCTAGAAGAGATACCATACAGTGCAATATTATCATTTACATAGGTATCATTATCCAACAACAGGCTAGATGTATTTAAACACCACAAGTCTAAGTAGATCTAGACTAGATACATACCTAGTTACATATACATATAAGTACATTACATACATACATAACGTACTGCCGCAATTATAGACTACGACGCGACGGATGTCCTTGACCTTGCTTCAAATTTTCAACAATTATAGTACGAGTATCTATCAACTGGTAGCAAAACAGTGATTTTCGATACGGACGAGGGGCGTACGAAAGATTGGTCGAGAAAACGCGACTTGACGAACGTTTGTGTATTGCGTGCAACAGCGGAGCAACGTAACGTTAGTGTTCTACGTTCTACGTTCTACGTTCTACGTTCTACGTACTAGTCTACGCTCTACGAAATACGTTTCGCCGTAGTAGTATTTTCCAAGTGACGATAAAACGATTCGAACTCGAAACGCCGAAATCTTTCCCTTTGATTTGTTCTTTTACAAATTTGCAAGATGATTCGCTTTGAACGAATGCAATAATAGATACGAGTATGTATAACGTAAACCTTGTATGCGATTTTTTGCGCAGATAAAATCGTAGCGAGTTCGCCCAAAATCAAAACCGTTAATTACGCGGACAAATTCGAAGGCGCAACGTCTACACCCGCCCCCGCCTCCGCCTGCACGTGCGCGTCCTCGCCAACCCAACCGCAGAAAGTGAAAATCGAAGAGTACGTTTGCTGCAAAAAAGAAATCGTCAAAGAAATCAGAATAGTCGAGAAAACCAGCATTTGCTCGTCGCCGGAAGTCGAAAAAAGAAGTGAAATTTACAAGCTCGAATGCGAAGTTACCGTCCATAACGAGGCCAGCACCCCGGTCAAAAGCCAACAGCCGGACATTGAAAAGTAAATCACTACCATAACCGTAGTACCCTAAGGCCTAAAATAATGCTTTCTTCACACCATGTTCGCGTTGCACCGCATTCGCATTCGCCGTTCTCGTTCGTTCTTTTCGCACACACTAATGCTTGTTCGACTGGTCGCGGTAAATGGAAACGCTTTTTTACCACATTTTTTCCGACTCGAATCTGCTCCTTACACGTATACGAGTACCACACTTTGTTGACCTACCCAATACCCATTACCCACCTAGCACCTACTGATCGTTAGCTTCGCTGTAACATACGAGTAGATAGATTGCTGCGCTATTGCTGCTACTATTACATAGGTACTTTAGATGATGCTATATACCTATACAAAAGACTGCGCATAAGAGCACTCCCTGGGCGTCTGATAGACTTGCAGTACTGGCAAAAAAGAGGAAAAACCATATCTATAAGGTCGCAAAAAATTTCTCTCACAATTCGCTCTATAGGCAAGATTTGAGACCGTTTCAAAGTTGATCATGAATACGGCATACGGCGTAGGCAAGTCAAATTAATCACTAGTCAAGAATGTTGGAGAATTAAGACAACGATCCTAACATGATCTCGCAGGAAGTACTGGAGAAACGCGAGATCAGTCTCAGGCAATAGAGTCGAGTTGATCAAGTCTCTCGAACTCCAAGAGAAGGAAGTTGCAGTAAAGGGCAATGAACTAGGGCTGCTATTTTTATTTTTTTTTAGATTTTTAGTATGCTCTTTGCCATTTGTTGTTTACGAACCTACTATAATATGTATTTGTCAAGTTTTTTCGTCAGTTCATTCCTTTCTGCAGCAGTATCGTTTTATTGTATTTATCGCTTTCATGCGCATATTTTGTAAAATTCAGCTAAAGACTAGATCGTAGTCGATATTCTTTTCACTTATATCGTGTTTAGTCGTGGTCTCCCAAGCTCGCTCGATGAATAGGGCACGAGCTCGGTATCTATCTACTATCTACATATTATCATTAATCATCAAATAAACTTTACTTTACTCCGCGTGTCGTTTCGTTACTAAAAAATCAACTCGCGTACCTGTGTGTATTACATGACTGCAGCTATAGTAGCGGCAACGCGCGAGCCAAGAAAACAAATTTAGAACCGACGACGGTAGTTACAGAACGAGTGGACGAGAAGGAATCGCCGTCCACCGATCAGACCGATTCGATTGTAAAACACGTGGGTGATACGCGCCTCGATCCGGCAACGAAACGTAAAAAAATGTCCAAACGCGAAGCGGTAGACGGCGGCGAAGAAGGCGATATATCAACCGATTCGGATCGGGTAACCTTGATGCTGGGCGAAAACGAAGAAGAGCATAAGACGTTGGTCAATAACACGTCCGAGTCGTTCGACGAAGAACTACCATACGTACCGACGACGTTACCTTTGGAAAGGTAAATTATCATGTACCTACCTACCTATACCTACTTCCTACACACATTCGCATTCGCACGACGCGACGCGAGCTTTCGAAAAACAAACAAACAAACGTCTTATTGTCCCTATACCTACGTACGTTACACGTACACACTCGTGTTGTCGTGTTGCAGATCAGTCGCCGTACCAATAGTGCCGATTAAAGAACGTTTAAGTGAAATTCGAATGCAATCGGTGGAGAGACCGCGATCGGTTACGCCGCTAAATCCAGCTTTGCTCGATAATTACGTAGCAACCAGTCTTCCAGGCACCGTCACTAGCACCGACGAAAGCAGCACGACGGAAAAGCTGCACATAACATTGCCACGGTAACGAGCGTCGTCGTTTCGTTTCGCTTCGCGCAGCCGCTCGCCGAGCCCAATCGAGCCACGAATAATTTAACGAATTGGTAACTTTTTCAGGACAGATGCGGCAGCAGACGTGCCGAAAAAGAAGAGTCCCCTAGTAAAAAAAAAGACTTGGCAAAACTTCATCGAACACGATTTACAACAGAGTCCGACCAAAAGGACGAACTCTAAAAGTGAGGCGGAAATCGGCACCCAAGTCGAAGCCGCAACCGCAACCGCAACCGAAGCCGAAGCCGAAGCCGGTTCGGATGTTAAATGCAATTCTACGAGTATTGCACCAGCGCAGCAGGCATCCGTTTCGCCGCCACGTCCGCGAAAATCAATGTCGTGGGTATCGTTCGACGAATCTGGTCACGAAATGAGACAATCACCGAAACGAATAACTACGTTACCATCTTCGTCGTCGTATACGGTAGATTCGTTCGGCGCTACAGACTCGAATGGAAACCGTTACGGCCACAGCCAACGCATCGTTTTCGTTAATGCTGATGAATGCTCTTGCGAATGCCACGAGACGACCCAGCACACCGTTAAAACATTCCAAACACAAAACGACAAACCATCGCAATAAAAATAGCTACCCTACGTTTACATAACGATATTTTATGTAGATTACCACAATTATTAATACCTATGTACTACCTAGATACAATACATATGTACCTATACCTATACCTATACCTACTACCTACAAGTACGAATGATCGTAAAGTATTACGTAGGTAGAGGTACTCGTGTATTACTCATTTTAAACGTTAGTTCGAATCGTTTCTTCTTTTACATACTTTTCTCTCAAGTTTTATACGTTTATTACGTCCTATTTTAATTTCGACGATTTCCTTTTTCTTTTTTCGTAATCTCCTTAATTAATTTTCTTGCTGATAAATTTATTCGTTTATTTATTTATTTATTTATTCATTCATTCATTTAATTTACTAATTATTTATCGTTGTTATTTGTTTACACCTATTTAAACAAAAACCATTATTTTGTATTAAGATAATAACAAATTTTCCTCCCGTTTCTCCAAAAAAACAAAAAAAAAAGGCATAACCGCCTTCCCCTCCCACCCAGAAAAATCATCGAGTATATATATTGCATCAGGTTTCTGTGATTTAGATAGGTACAAGAATGTTACGTTTTGCCTGATAAATAGTAGGTATTTTCACGAAATAAGAAAAATACAAAACAAAGGAAACCTGTTCAAATAGGAAGTATCTCAAGATTATACGCTATACCTACGATTTACCTATGTATTTTGTCGTAATTTTATACTTTTATTTGTTGATACTGTAGCAATAAATTTGTTAATTGAAACCGATTACAATTTATTTGCACCAAATAATAATAAAAAAATATATAATTATATATACGCATAACGAATAGTACGAGTATAAAAAGGATATTAAAAAGTAATAATGGAAGAAAATCTGATTAAAACATTCGTCTGCAATTCGTGAGAATATATGTATCACAGTTGAAAATAACAGACTTGGTAACATTACATAGGTACGTATAATAATGATACCCACTAAAATTACGTACTAAATAGTATGGTAGGTACCTATATAAACTTACTGATTAGGCCTCGCCAACAATAGTTCACTTACTTCCACTTCGCATTAAAGATTTTCAGTTCAATGTCGGCATAGAAACACTGGCAGTACTACGCGTAGCGTCCGCTTCGCTCCACTGTTGAGTAACAGTTTTAGTTTCCGTATAGAAGTAGACGGCCTGCCGAGAATCAAATTTCAAGTAAGTGTAAATACTAGGATGGTCCTAATTTTGGAAATGTTTTCGGGACCGAACGTCGATTGGTGACACAGGTGCGTGTATTTCTCATTGAAACCAGTTTTTCTTGATTTACACACGAATGACGAACCCAATGAAAAAAATTATAATGACCTAAATTGTGGGTAAAAAAATTACAACAATTTACTTGCTAATAAATTTTTTGTATAGTCACAAGATTTTGAGAAAAGCCGCAGGTCATGGTTCCAATTCACTTTTCCAAAAAAAAAAAAAAAATAGTTATTTTCTTCATATTATGTGTCACCAATAGACGCCCGGTCACGGAAATATTTCCAAAATAAGAACTATCCTTAATCAGTACCTACGCTGTAGTACTTACTTGTTTACCATAGAAATGCAAATCTCCGTGGAACGAACCTCGACTACCGGTAAACGAAAAAACAGACAGTGGCACAGGAATGGGAACGTTGATGCCGATCTGAAAGAAGAAAAATAAGTGAATTATACTCGGTAAATATTCTGCCCAGCCTATAATAGGACTGATAAAACGTGTCTAGGCAAGAGTACATTCGCGATATGCGTACTACTTGATGAATTACTCACCTGGCCGCAATCCACCTCGTGAGTGAACTTCCTAGCCGAAGCTCCGTTCGTTGTAAATATAGCAGTTCCGTTGCCGTAAGGATTGGAATTTATAACGGATATCGCTTCGTCTAGCGTGTCCACCGTCAAGCATATTAAAACAGGTCCGAAAATTTCTTCTTTATAGCATTTCATCGTAGGCTACGAGGAAAAAAGCGAATTCCGACGAAATTATCGAGATATTTCAAAGGCATAGATTTGAGAAAATTTCGACATCAAAACCCCGTCACCTTCACATCGGTCAGAATAGTCGGGCCGACAAAATTTCCTCTCTCATGATCGGGCACGTTGACGTTTCTACCATCTAGTAGAATCTTGGCTCCTTCGTCGATGCCAGATTGAATTAAATGTAAAATTCTTTCCTTCGCTTGCGGCGATATAACGGGACCAACGTCGGTTTGCGGATCCATTCCTAAATTATAGGACGAAATGAAGCAATTACATCGATAAACCGAATACATGGACGCTTCAATTCCTAGGTTGACGTATTATCGAAGCCATCTCGCGAAGCTCTAAATAAATTCAATTATTGATCATTTCCGCTTCGCGCTCAACTTCCAGCAACGACATTCGATAAACGGAACGTGTATATCGTACGTAGTACTATACCCACCGGGGCCCACTTTCAACGCTTCAGCTCGTTCTTTTAATTCGGGTAACCAATTTTTCGCTTCTCCGACTAACACAATCGTACTTAAAGCCATACATCTCTGACCTGCAGCACCGAACGCCGCTCCGACGATTTGATTCAAGCTTCTAGTTTTATTAGCATCCGGTAAAACGACACCGTGATTTTTAGCACCCATGTTGCTTTGCACACGTTTACCGTTTTTACACGCTCTTTCGTAGACATGTTTACCCTAAAATTGATCAAAATAATTTCAATTTTTTTTCTCTCAAGTGAATCGTCTAACGAACATTGGTATTTGAGTTCGAATTACCGCCACGTCAGATCCGACAAACGAAACTGCTTTGATATCGGGATGATCGCAAATGAAATTAACAGGATTACGAGTTCCGTGTATTACGTTTACAATTCCGGGAGGGGCGCCGGCTTCCATTAATAGTTCCAATAACATCATACAAGCACCCGGATCTCGTTCCGAAGGCTGCAATTTTACGTTTTATCGTCGATTACAATTTTTTCCACCACATAGCAAAGAAAGAAGATACAAACTCATTCGGAAATTACTTTCAAAACGCACGTGTTCCCGCAGACTAACGAAACGGGAAACATCCACAAAGGTATCATAGCCGGAAAATTGAACGGTATAATTCCACCTGTTACTCCTAATGGTACTCTGTACGACAAAATATCTAAATCTTTCGTCACGTTGGCTAAAGTTTCACCCATTAGCAACGATGGAATATTGCAACAATGCTCTACGACCTCTGGAAACATTAATTTTTTTTTCGTCTTTGACGATGCGAAACGACGAAATACTTAATAATAATGCACTCACGTAATCCTCGTTGAACGTCTCCTTCGGCGTCCGCCAAGGTTTTGCCTTGTTCAGCCGTAATATTTTGCGCTATGTTTCGCTACAAATAATATTCGAATGTTTGAAAAATGCATACATCGACTGAGAATCGAAAACAATAATTGCAGCTTACTAACAATATTGCTCTTGATTAATGCTTGATATTTGAACATAAGTTGTTGTCTGGTTAGCGGCGACGTTTTTGACCATGTCTTGAATGCTTCTTTAGCTGAATTCACAGCTGCCTCCATTTCGCCAGAGGTACATTCTGGAACTCTCGTAACGACCTGAAAAAATCCGATGTGTCTTAAATAAATATAACGTTCATGTACCGCTTATTATCAAGAAAACTGACGACGGTGTACTCCAGTATTTTAGAAATTACACTTACTTTGTTGGTTGCCGGATTATGAACTTCAATCCAATCGGGAGATTGAGATTCGACGAATTTCCCATCGATAAATAATTTTGTGGTAGAAATCGTTGCGCCACATTGCTTCCTGAATGAGCCAACAGGAAGCTGAGAACACAAAAAATTACACTTTCCTAAACTATCACATTAATTAAAATTTTACAAATGCTCAACTTACCAACGGATAGATTTTTTTCTTCAACATATTTTACGTGCTTTCTCGATATTACAAATTCAACATTAATCACACTATACAGTCGCAGTAACGTTAACGGCTTGATGAACACTAATAAATCTTCAAATGTGAGTTGATACGGAGCTTAACTATTATTACTTATATGAATGCATCCGTTTATCGCTCCATATAATGCTGCGGCTATACTTATCAGTAATCACACTACTTATCAAAACAGCTCCGACAACATTCGATTTCGTCGTATTTTTTCGGAATTGTTCGTTTTCGTTCAGACGTTCACACTTCACAAACGCCAAGCATTGCAAACTATCCAAAGCATATTTTTTTAAGAATTACATTATTGATTTGCATTGAATTAAAAATTCTAAAAAGAAAACCAGAAAATGAAACAATGACAATAATGTATCCATTTTGTTCGCGATTAATAGCTCATGAATACTAATTACTGTGCATATTAAATTCATAAATTGTGATCCTAAGTTGGATCAATGCGTAGTTCCCTATTCCTTTCCCATGCATTTTTCCTTGTAGTCAAATAGGATAGCAAATGCAAACGAAAAATATTAAACCAAAGATATAACAACTAAAATGACAAAATGAAAACAGCGCCACAAGTTCGTAATACATACATAATAATGTAATAAAAAAAAAATAAAAACTCGTTTCATTTCATTCGCTTGAAAAAAAGGTACCTAGGTAACAAAAAATACGAGTTTATGGTAATACGCAACAAACTTTCATTCATTTAATGTCGTAAATGCTAGAATGAATGAATTGCACAAACGATTTAGCTACATTATCTGGTGTGTCAGCGATAGGATTCAGCTTGTTGTACGATAAGAACTGTCTTTTCAAATGAGCCAGCTTTCTAGACTCAATTCTGTCGTCTAATTTTGGCAATTCAACGTCGAAATCGGGCAACTGAATGTTCGTACCAGTTACTCCAAAACTTTGTAACGATAAAACGGCCTATAAGAAAGAAAATAATACTGAACTCGAACCGAGAAATTAGATGTACAACACAAACACGTACATTTATAACATCTTTCGTTATTTTATCCAAATCCGATAAATATCTACTAGAACAAAGAGGAACATTTTGAGTAGATTGATTAGGAGGCGGCGCTTGCCGATTGAACAAAGCATCGTTAATTTGTTCGCCAGGTAGTTCATCAGATAACTGAATAGTTATTAAAGGGGAATCCCATCTGTAAATTAATTACAAATAGGTATTACAAAAAAAGGTGACCCCCTAACATAACCATTTCAATAAGAGACCAACTACTTTTACCTATTGCTGTAGATGGGAGGTTCGTAAAGTCCGCATAATAGATCGAATGCTTCTTTAGTGTATTTGTCAGTTACTCTCAAATTGTTCAACTCCCAAGCTTTCTCTTGCGATATATCGCATTCGACGGTACATTGTGTGGTTTTATGACACTTCGAAGCGCAATATAGTTCGTACCTAAATCCTGTGAAATTTTATCCATTTACATGAAACCAATTTTGCAAACGATGATGACGGTGTACCAATAAATGCAAATTCACCTTTGATATTATTGCTCGCATCTAATATTACTATATCCGAACCTAACGCTCTGTAAGATGAAAAATCAACAATAACAGTCAAGAACATCATTTTGTCCCGATTAAATTTATATTTCACACGCAAGGTACCTTATCACGTTTGATTTCAAGATTCCGTGTACTTCTTTTTGCTTCTTATAATCTACCAAACAAGCAAAAAATTAAAATCGAACCAATCTTCAAATGTACATGTTTGATAAATAATAATTTCTGTTACCAAAACTGCAGGTATTTTTATCAATTTTCTGTTGTAATAGTACATCTTTTTCTGATACGATATGAACCTTTTTATTCAAGTTTATAAAATATTTTTCGATCTGTTCGCACCGGGTTGATTTACCGCTGCTGGGATAACCAGTAAGCACAATTAGAGGCATACTTGATTACATTTGACGTAACGTAACAAAAAAATCTTTAAAAAATTCTGTAGGTGAGAATAACCAAAGTTTGAAATTTTTGAAAAAATATTCCGAGTCAGTTCCGACTTCCGAGTGCTCCAAAAAGCTTCCTGATAAAAAAAGTAAAAACAACACACCTCCCTTGTCCCTTCACCATAATAACTTTTTTCTGACTTTATGGAGTGAGAAGTACAAATTCTAGTATTCAGTGCCGCTGTTTAATGGAACATTATACACCGCTGCCCAAAGCACAGCACAAGCTCCAAAACTGCATAGTGACTACACTGACAAAATCTTGTTTGAAAGCTTGGTGCGAATAAAACCACCAAAAAACCATGAAGAAATTTTTTATGACGGGTGAATACACGTGAATGTGAAAGGGATAAAAAATCACCCTTGAAATATTATACTCGTATACTTACTTACGTTTTTCAATAGATAAATATGAGTGCAAAAATTGTGTTGAATTTGAAGCAATTAATTGGGCGTTCTAGCGATGAGAAGAATTTGTCAACAAATATTCGTATTCAGCAGTTTTATAAAATCAAGTTCGATAATTATCGCTCGCGAGAACAAAAAAGTGAAGGTAATTTTGCAGAGTTTCGCAAATTATTTAAGTAGTAGTAGTTTGTTGTTCATCGTATGATGGAAAATAACAGAGTAAGTTGCTTTCAAGTACAGTTTTGTAAATTTAATAGTCTTCTGCCAAAACAATAACTGATCTTTAATATTGTATTATATTCATTCATTATTTATAGTATAATTACTAAGAAAAACACTAAGAATGGAAGCCAAACTTATGATTCCTACCCACAAACTGACAAAGTTATTCACTCTGGTTGTCGTAATCAACCAAGATGGAGAAGTTTTATTGGGTTTGAAGAAAAGAGGGTTCGGTACAGGTAAATGGAATGGATTTGGAGGAAAGGTTGAAAAAGGAGAATCCATCAGTGACTGCGCCATCAGGTTAGGGTACAGTTTTTATCCAGTGGTTTAGGTAATTTTTATATAAACTAAAGTTGAAAATTTGCACAGGGAGCTGCAAGAGGAATGCGGTTTAGTTGCTCGTTCGTTACAAAAAAATGGAGTGGTATGGTTTGAAACTGAAGAAAATCCATCAATCATCCACGAAGTGCATGTATTTACTGTTACCGAATACGAAGGAGAAATCTTAGAATCTGATGGTCAGTAGATACGAAACATGTGCTTTAAGCCACATCACGAAACCAGATACCGCAACACCATTATATCAACAAAAATGTTTAATCTTTTAGAAATGTTTCCAAAATGGTTCAAAAGGAGTTCCTTGCCGTTTGATTGTATGTGGCCATCTAATGCACATTGGCTCCCAAGGGTTTTAGATGGTCTAAAATTCGACGCTCATTTTTGGTACAAGAATGAAAAGGAAATTATTAATTTTACAATCAACGAACACCGATGAAAAAACAAGTATTCGTAAGTTTACAAAGAGATTTATTACTTACTACCTATTTTTTATTGTTTACGATTTTTTCTCGTTATTACGAATGTAAGTGAATTTGATAACTATTTGTTTTGTTTTATTAATAAACTTTTTATACAACGTATTTTCGTGTTGTGTACATTACATTTGCATTAGATACTCGACACTCGTCAATCGTACGCACATGAATAATTATGTAGGTTAGGTGTTAATTGTGTAATTCGCAGTATAGGGGTATAAAAATGTCAACGCTACAATATTTCACATTGTAGGTAGTATGTACTTGTACGGCAATCCGCGTCGGCGTGATCTATCAATACGATTACTGACACGACGATACCGGCATTTAAAAGGAAAATTATATACGTTTCACCTATAAGTTGACTATGGGACGAGGTGTGAACGTAATTAACGCCGCCGCTAGGATTTCTTGTGATGAACGGTGGCGCTCTTATATGATTCCACATTTGGCCAGATATCATGACCAGACAGAAGGCAATCGAAGTAATACCCCAAATGGTACAATTGTTAAATATGCCGATGTTCGTTTCGCAGCGGAAGTATATAACGATAGATCCTACGAAAAACAATACGAGCAAACCAGCAGTACCGAAGAACATGGGCGGCCTTAAAATTTTGAAATCTATACCGCTCCTCTCCGTCAGCCACTTGGCTATCACTTCGGCCGAATAACCCAGCCTTTGCATGTCCAAAGCGTCTTGATTGCTTTTCATGTTACGCGAGCTTGGAAAAAACACGATGGAAGGCACACTGTTGACGTTCATAATTCTAAAAACGTCGGTGCTTTGGTCAAAATCTACCGATCCGAAGAACAATTTGTCGGAAATGCCGCCCTGCATCATGCGAAAAGATTTAGCCGCCAGTTCGAACTCTTCGTTCACTGTCCCGCAAATCGTACATCGAAAGGTGGTTCGCTAAAGCGGCGAACACAACAACGAACGAATAATCTCTTATTTTGGTCTTGACGTAGTCGCGAAACTTCACGCTGTTCAGTTTTAGTACGTAATGTTTTCCAGGTAAATCTTTGAGCAGTCGAATTTTGTCCACCAACTCGATTTTATCGCAATTCACCACCGGCCACATAACGAGAACCGCGTAAAGTAAGCAGCCGAATAAGAAACCCCAACGACTAAGTCTATCCACAATCGAAATCCAATCATTTCGCCGAAACCTCATTTTCGTTCTATGTAGGTAGATCAAATAAATAACGTCGTTCGTTACATGGTGAATATTTTTTCGCCATCAAAATACTCGTAATACTAAGAAAAAATGCTATCGAGCTAAAGCTGGCTACTGCACATATCTGCCAAAACACGTTACGTTGCCGTTTTGTTGTTTTATTGATTTTTACAGCGAGCGTCTTTTGCACAGGGACCTGCACCACAAGGTCTGAACTCGTAGTATTCTTATTCTATCCTTTCTACATCATTCTCATACCGCTTTATTCCGGCCGAAATGCGAAACAGTTCAAATTTCAAGTTCAAAAGTATTGAAAGAATTAATATAAGGCATTTTTCAATAAATTCATAAAGCAAATTTCAATAATTTTCAACCAAATCATTTTTATGTCTTTGTGAATTATTCTCCGTTCAAATTTGTTTGATTATATCGTTGAAATTTATTATTTTATTATTATTTTTTTTTGGAATATGTGAGACAATAATTTATACAAATTTAAACTGAGAATAATTCACAAGGAAATCAATATAGAAATGATTGAAATTTGCTCTATGAATTTATTGAAAAATTTAGGTAAATTTTGCAAAATCGTAGCGTTGAATTTTGTTAAAATCATCTACCTACTAGTTGTAATTTTCTGATAATTAATTAAAAATACCTTGTTTATCTGATTCTGACTCATATTTTATTTTTCACGGATGATACTCAATCTTGGCATATGACTTGCATATTATTCTTATGGATAAAAAACCGAATTTTAGCAATACTCTACCAATTAAAATATGTCAAGATTGGGCATCATCTGTGAAAAATAAAATATGAGTCAGAATAAGGTATTGTGATTATACTGAGATCTCAACTAACATTTTTAATTAAAATATGGAGAAAAATAAAAAATTTAAAACGCAATAAGAAACTTAAAAAAAAAAACAAAAAAACTTTAATCAATAGTATGTACGAAATATAATTCGATTAGCCACTAACGGGAAAAAGAGAAGTAAATGAGGCAATTGAATACTCGCACTTATTGACAAAAATGAAACACACACTGGGTATTTTTTAGGAGAATTTAGTTGTTTTTTTTTTTGAGAATTTCATTTCAACTTTTCTATTAGCTGCTTTATGTACTCGATTGTATTTACACTTCGAAGAACAGCCATATGATCAACACCAGGAAAACCTACTTCGTAGATTCTTTGTTTCTGCAAATTCGACCAATAGGTGCAGGCTCGCAAGCTTCGTTTATTCACTGTGCCGTCTCCGTCACCCGACATCAAACTAGGCGACCCATTCGGAAATTTTCCTTTCGAATAATGTAGTCTAAAGAGGAATTCGGAATTAAAATTCGAATCAGCGCGTAGCGTTGAATGTCAAACAATCGACATTCGATGAAATATTGGTTTTATACTCGTACTTTTCTACGGTCGGAATACCGTATCCGTATAAGCAATGCAATTCAACGCCCGGGGCTTCAAAATCATTTGTGAAAGAGTGAACGTCTTTATACATTTCCCAACCAACTGGATAATTAATATCGCTGTAAAAAAATTAACATTGCAAATTTGACTGGCACCGGCAGCGATCTTGGCGTAATCGTAATCAAACGTACTTGAAAAATTCTTGCAAATTACTCAACGAGTAATTTTTTGCGTCAGTTTGCACGAGTACTTCATCAGGTTTCCATAAATATGGCGATGGCAATAACCACGCCAAAGACGGCGAGGTTATTTGCTCGGCACGTAAAACACTGCCTTCCAAAACGTATACACCCAAGTCGTCTCCTAATAATAATAAGAAAAGCAATAATGAATCGATAACGTCAACACGTGATGATGACGAAACATCATACGATTATTCTTAAATCAATCTAACATGCATACGTATTACGTATCTGATAGCGATACGTAATCGATAAAATATAGAGAATACACGCGACGGAACATCACGTTGGTCTTACCGATAGCGAATACTTTAATTGCTTTAGCAGAGCCACCCCAAGCACCAGCTAAAGAAACGACTAATTTGATATATTTGTTTTTCCAATTTTGGTTTTGCTTGTGTAACATCGCCAAAGTCATTAATCCTCCCAAACTGTGAACTATTAATATCACCTTTTTTTTACCATTCAATTCGTACGTATTTTCAATTAAATTCTTTAAATCTTCGAAGTATTGAGATTGCTCGTCTACGAATCAATAAAAACACGTATTACGAAATAAGATTTGACGAAAACTACTACAAAAGAAAAAAAAAAATTCAAAACCTACTGGGTCCTTTTCGAAAATCATAGGGAGCCCCTCGTAAGGTCACGTTTCGATCGTAACCTATATTTACCAACATGTTCGCTATGTCTTTAAAGTACGATCCTGCCGACGCTTTGCTAGGATCAATCCATTCCACTGAGGTTGAATTTCCAAATCCTGGAATTCGGATGGATACTCCGGGCGAATTACTAGTTGTTCGAGTTTCATTATCGTAAACCAACTTCATGTTGTCTATCTATGTAGATGGAACAAAATATTGGCACATTGCCTCGTTCGATAAGCCAATAATACGAAACAAACATTGCAATAACATTACAGCGATGCTATCTTTACCAGACAATCGATCACCACGGGTACAAGAAGTTCCATATTCAACCACAATGAAAAATAATCCGTCGTCGTTTTATCGCATACGTAGTGCACAACAGAGGGCTTATCCAATTTAGCTTCCATTTGACTACCTCCATCTCCAGGTACTAAAATGAAATCAGTCGAGATTTATTAGTGTCATCCTAACATTAGGGCTAAAAATCGAGCCTCGTTCGTCGATGGACAGCGATCTATACCACATCGTAATTTGAAACAAGTAACAATGATTAATTACCTAAAATCACAGGATACAAGCCGCTCACCGCGCACAAAATATAACAGGATAAAATACCACAAAACGTAATGTGCGTTGACAGTGACACCATCGTATTTTCAAATAATGACGATCCGATTACAAAATTACAACACTTCTTTTTTCAACTTACGTGATTAGCTTCTAGAAATACAGATTTCATGATGGTGATAATAATACTGTCTAACGAAGATGATCGTCGCACTATTCGATCAGTTTATTATCAGCTTCCAACGAGAACTTTCTTCGTTTAGTTTGCTTTGCGAAAGCTTTCGCTTTGCCCAATAAAAAAAAATCGCCAATTCATTTATCACAAATGCGACTTCTTATCAATAGAAATAAATGACCTTGACATCTGCTGACCGATAAGGTAAACAAAAGATAAACACATAAAAAGCATTTAGAACGCGGCCAATCAGAATCTCTTCTTTGTTAAACAACAAAATACAGACAGAATATTCGATTTCTCGATTTTAATCAATTCGATTGAATGATTCGACTTCGACTTGGTGAAAGTTTGATTTGATAACATAGCGTTCAGTGATAAAAAATGATAAAAATAGCTAAAAAGTTGAGAAATAAACACTACTTTTGAAGTGAAAATTGAGTTTACGTTGAAAAAAATTGCCAAACAATGCGTAAAAATATTGTTCTATTGCATAAGTAAAAACGATATTCCACGTTGAATGATATCGTCCTGCCAAGTATACGCGGATTTCAGTCCTTTTTTCCAATGTGAAAAGTTCTTAACCCGAGATGCGTTGATGAATCTAACGCTATTTCCGAATTTGAATTAGTAACGATGCGAGATGAATAATTCATTAATTTCGCATTTGCTTTACCACCGACTCGACAGAATAAGATAACGAAATCATCCTCGTTCCTTATTGTACCTCGGTAAGCATTTCCTTATTCTTTGCTAAATCAAATAATTTGTTCAACAATAAAATCTTATCAGAAAGTAATTTTTAGGCATCAAATTCAAGTGGCAGAATGCCCAATCCTGTTAGATCAGCTTTCATCTATTTGATGCATTTGGCTTGGAAATCTCGCCTGCATATACCGTTTCTGTTGACCGTGTGCTTTTTGGTGTTCGATATTCGGTTACAATTAGAAGTCAATATAAACATGACAAGGCGACGGGCGCCACATTTGATCGCCGGCGATAATGATAATAATGGAAACTACGGTGCAAATAACGTCGACTTCAACTTGGACGACGACGGCGACGTCAGTGAAAACGATGATGATGACGAGGAGGAGGATGATGACGACGACGACGACAACAACGATTCTATCAGTTGTGTCAACGGTGTAACGGCCGAAGAATGTAAACGTATTTACGAGCAAGATATCGAAACAATTACAAATATCATCAATATTCTTCCATCGTTACGCGTTCCGTTTCGCCATTCTAACAGCAGTTCGAAGGTTCTATTCATAGGACCCAGCGTATTTCAACAGCTAAACTACACGCTCGACAAACATTACAAAAAAACTTCCCTTCGCTCGTTCAAAACCCTTTCTAGTGTGATATTTAAATCTCAAAACAATCATAGGTGTATATTGTGAAGGTTATGTTTTTCAAATTTTATACCCGTCGTAATAAGGTAATAATAATAATTAGGTATATCAACTCGTACTATTGATACCTATGTACTTGTAATTTTTACTTTTCCGGTGGTATTCACTGCGCGTTAATATTATACCTACATAATGGTCAACTTACGAACATAGGCTCGAGCTGGACAATAGGTACCAATATTTCCAGCCTGCGTCTGATTTTCATCTGTTTTGTCTCGCCGCGCCGCGTTGATTTGTAAATTTCTTTTTTTTTGGTTCTCTCTTCATTAATATCAACAATTTTTCTGACTTGAAAGTCATTATTATATTATAGTCTATTCTATTACCGATGTATTATATTATCTGAAATCTTCATTTGTACATACATATGCGTCAGACTCGCCATTAGCGAGATTTTTAATAACTAATTCGTACTTATCTAAGTTTTGTGTAAATTTCATCCATATCCATCTTTATGTTCTATTACAAAAAAAAAAGTTGTTGCGTGTTTTCTTCGCCTAATTTCTAGGTCAATGTACTTCATTACTACTAAGAAATCTATGGTTAAAATAATAATATGATCTTAATGCGAGAGATTTCATTATGTTTCGGGGGAAAATTGATACCATCACCTCAAAAAACAGTTCAAATCACTTACAAATCGTATTGTCGTCATTCAAGATGGATATTCGCGTGTTTAGGATGTGCCGCTATGTCTTCGCCTAAAACAGAAAAAAAATTGAAATGAGAGGTAGCCCGAAGAAACAAAAGCAAAGCGAGATGGAATGATACAGTTGATAAAAATTGACCATCCGTATAGTGCAATTTTATTTTAAACTCTTCAGTTACGCAACTTGAAGTCGCCAACCATTCAAATTTTACGTCTCTTATGTAGGTAATAGGTATAGCTATAGGTATAGATAGAAGGTAACACCTACAAGTTGATGAGACAAGTGGTCGTTGTCCAAAATGAACGGGTCGACATCATTTAGAAACAAGTACTCGAGTACCAGTACCTACGTTTCTTTTCAAGAGTGTCAGCTGCTATAGAGCCAACGGCTATGGACGTTTAACTCGAGCGTGACCGAGTACCTACTTTAACCTTGATTATTCTTATTGTACGTTGACGTCCGTCGTACGAATCGTTGGGAGAGGTAACTATTCTCCAAACCATCAGTCGCGTTTTGGTTTAGAGGAGGTATCATATCATTCGAAATCTATCCACATTACTCGTACCTACATAAGTGTGTATATTACACGTAGGTAGGTAACTAACTACTAAATGGCGATCGTAAATTTCGAACAATTCGCATCATCACTCAACTTGGACGAGCATTAGAGATGCAGATCTATCGATCGAGACACGCGAGATCATATTTGCATCAGATGATCGAGCATAAATCACGCTAAGGCATGGCAAAGCGAGCTAATCTATACTCTACAGCGCTCATGTTTAGAGAGAGGTACCGAGTGGTAAAGAGCCGTAGTGGGCTCACAAGTCACCAAACGGAGTATCTACTATCTAGCTGTACGCTGTAGCTACCTACTACCTACACATTTACACAAAACGATGCGAGGTAATTAGGTAATAGGCACATACGATATAAGGAGCAATCATCTCGTTTTACAGTTCAAGTTTATTATGACCACAAATGAAACTTGTTTATTTTTCATAATAGTAATAATATCTCTAATGTATAATGATAACAATAATAGTAGGTAGTAGGTACCTATCTAATGGAAGGACATAATCGTGGCGGTTGTTCTCTCTCACGTAGCCACGTAGGTATTCTTTTTTTTAGTATTAAGTAAGTTTTTTCGTAATTGCAATAATTGCACAAAAGAAGACACGAGTACCAAATAGGGTACTCGGTTAGTTCTATTTTTCATCGATCAGAAACTAAAGAACTGAGAAAGATAAGTCGAGCACGTAGCGTCGAGTCGCATCGCATCGCATCACGATATTGATTACGCGCTTCCAGTAAGACCACAAAGCGGAATTGGTGGAGTGAGTCAGAGTAGTGATAGTGAGTACCCACTCGGATGCACAATGGAATGGACGCTCTGCGGCTCTGCGAACGTATGTAGTTCGATTCGATGGTGAGGTGAGAACCTGGGAACTGAACGTTGGAATGGGAATTAAGTTCAAAACTTGTTTCGTTACGTTAGATGCAGCACGTTTTTTGTCGCTCGCTCGTTCATTCAACTCGACGTTCATACTCGTACTCGTACTCCTCTCGCTCTTCGACGTGCTTCGCGCATCGCGCTCGCGTACTCGTATTTGAGTTTTCAGGTTGACCGATTGTTGGTGCTGAGGTGTTGAGTCGCTGATTCACGCACGATCGAAAAGTGGACATAGGTATCGTACTTTACGTAGGTACCTATTTTGTTCTTACCCACGTAATTTAGCTACCCGTGGCCGTGTACTCGTACTTGAACGTAGGTAATAGGTATGTGTAAGTTGGTTAACAAAAAAATGTGAATGCTTAGTCGGGTGTCGGGTCGCACCAACGTGATCTTTTTTTCTTCTCATTTCGCCTCCGCCGTGGTTGTTGTTGTTGATGTTGTTGCGTTTTCATCGCGTGGTCCGATAATTTCCATCTTTTTCGCGTACCTGTTCAGTATCATAAATCTACTTTCTAGTTGACATTCGAAACTATGACGAATAGGTGAGAATTTCTTTACCAAATTTCTACTTGCCTACTCATTAGGTACAAAATATGTACAATGCTTATAAATTATAATTGTAGCCTTATACCATAGATGCGTCGCCATCTACGAGTACGAGTGGATAGATAGAGGTACATACATACATACATACATATATACTTGGATACAACGAATGATACTCTCTCAAGTTGTAATATTATGTGATTTTTTTTTGAACAATTCCACCACTGAAAAACCCATACGAATAATACACTCCAATCTTAGGTCAATCGTAATCTCCTTCCTACTCTAGTGAAATTTCTCGTCGTAAAATAGTTTTGGTTTTCATTTCAAATTTGAAAGATAAGAGAAGAAAAAAAATGTGCGTACGCATTCGTAAACTTCGTAGTAAAATTTAAATACCTAAATGAATAACAAAACGTAAAGTAGGTAAAGAAACGAAAGTATCGAAGAAAATGAACCGCAGCGACAGACGAACGTTGAAAAACCTGAAATACGTATAGTGTACACTGTACAGTAGGTACAACAAACTCGCTTCTTCTCTCTACAAAATTGAACCTATGGTAATCAGTATGCATGTAGTTAATTAGCAACGTACACAACGGAAAACGACTTACAGATGTTCAAACGTCCATTGTCGACTTACACACTTCGAGTATCCTTTTGTCTGGGGCCTGGCAAATCGCGTACCTCATACTCGGTTGCTTTCAGACAATAGGTTGTCTAAAGGCTAAAACATATCGAATGCTCCAGCAATGAGTACCTACACCTACTACCTAGCTAGTAGCTACCTAGTACCTACCTAAGCCGGTCTCTACATAGGCAGCAACCGAGCAACTTGCAACTTGGCAACCATATCAATTTTTTTTTGATTTGGTTGACAAAGTACCTTTTTTCAGGAAGGGGGGGGGGGCAAATATTAGGAATTGTAGCATACGTACATCGCAGGTAGAAAGTATACGTGTAGATCTATGGACGATGCAAAAAAATCGACGAGTATTATTAATACGTACAATGTAGGTAGAGGTACCTACTACCTACTACCTATACATAACGATGTCGGAGAAAATTTGAATAACGGTTCGACATTTGAAAGTTTTCAAACACTGGTAGCGTGCGATGAACGCACACAGTCGCAAATCAAACTCGGACGCTTTGTTTAATTACGATACATTCGAACATAAAATTATTACACACATCAACGATTATAAAGTAAACGCATAAATTACGTACGACGAGATATACAAATACCTAGGTACGATGTTTGCCATCTCACTCGTAATGGTAGGTAATAACCAAGACAGCTCGGCAGGAAATAGCGTAAGCAGTAGCAAATAAAGATACTTATCACGACGCGATCTGCCATCTAATATTCGATGCTTAACAGGATATGCGGGAGCTTTGGTAGGTAACGGGTTATTTTCATAGGAACTTGGTCTTCATCCAACCGAATGTCCGAATTACGTAGGGATACCGTACAAAGATATAGAATAGAGATACTTAGTATCTATATAGGGATTTGATGCTCATTCAAAATTCGACGTCTACATTTTTCTAATATAAACATTGTTTTCGAAAAAAATAAAATTTACCTAGGCTAGGTCTATCTTATTTACTACCGCTATGCAAAACTTGAAGTAAATCGGCTCATTTGAAGAGTTTGTAGCCTTGTCAACGGGAAATTTGATCATGCAAATTTATGAAAATTTTAATTTTCGTTGACAGGGCTGCAGTTCCTCCAAATGAGCCGATTTACAAAAACCTTTGGAACTTCATCGTTGACTTTCTATACACTTTTTATGATGATCAACCATATAACCATACATCCTCACACCCCTAATTAACATGTACTGGCATTTCTTCCAGAAAAAATCCTCATATGCATTCATTTTTTGAAATGAAGTTTCAAAAACATAGCGTGAGACAGCCCACGACGATGGAACTTTTGGGGGTCAAGGAAGATCCACACCGTGGGGGGAGGGTGTAAAATGCATAATATGTTGTGGCCTGGGTAGGGGAGATGGTGCTTCTACTTATGCTGAAAAAAGTATACCCATAGCATGAATAGTTTTTGAAAAAGTCATCAGAGACAAGAATTTGCACATTTTTGGAGAATAACCCGGCTGGAATTGAATGAGCATTTACTAAACTGGGGTCAATTAAAAACTTGGAAAAGAGCCATAACAACTCAACAACAAGTTAATGCCTTATTACAGATGTTTTGAGCACCTATCCAAGCTCGCCGGAGAAAGAGCAATTTTTTTTTTTGAATTTCTAAAAAGATAATTTCAAAACCTTTGTTTAAGATATTTAAAAAAAATAGAAATACTAATTACAGCGGAACTACGCTTATCAGACTTTCGTTCAAACTGCAATTTCTGTCGATTATCCGACGTTCAAAACCAAAAATCAGTTAATTTTGTATGATCCATTTCCCCCTCATTTTTGCATTAGGTAAAATAAACAAAAAACGAATAGGTAACATACAGTGGCGTAGCTACCGGGGGGGGGGGCCCCCTCAGAGGCCTTCCTCACACTCGCTAAAAAAATGGGAA
>FIZV01016530.1:0-11255 GCA_900050545.1 Trionymus perrisii | reverse complement strand
AGGGGCCCACACATAAATGCTGCCCAGGGCCTCGTCCCACCTATCGCCGGCCCTGATTCTTTGTATTGTAAATTTTTTGGTTACAATTCCGTTGAATCGACATTTTCCAATTTTTAATTTTTTCTTTCAACTTTTCGAAATAAAATTATTTTTTTAATTTTTTGGAAAATAAAATCATAATTTCTTTGTAATAAAACCTTTTCTAATTATTTTAGCATGAAAAAAAAAGTAATAACGAATTGAATAGGTATATATTTTTTTCATTTTTTGGATCAAAAATTGCTTTAATTATTTAGAACGTAGACATTCTCAAATTTTTTGCAGAAAAAAATGAATTAAAATTTTTTTTGGGATAAAACATTTTTTAATTTTTATGAGTAGGAAAAAAAATTTCTAATTTTTTGGAATAAAAATATTCGAATAACTTTTTTTTTCTGCAAAAAAAATAAAAGTTTTTTTTTCTCCAAAGAGTTTTTTTTTTATTTTATTTTTTCAATTAAGATAACGAATTGGAATTTTTTCTTCAAAAAACAATAAAACTTTGGTGGCAAAAAATTACGACTTAGATTTATTAGTAATAATAAATTAAGTAGATAGGTAGATAATCTCCGAATACTTACGAGTAAGATATTATTCAACAGAATTATCAGCACAAATGTATGGTACACAATCAGAACAGAAAAAAATGTTTCGTAAAATCCTCTTGACTCTTCAATAAGTCTAAAATGAATTGATATCTAGTTATAATTATAATGTTTTCACATGTATGTATTGTAGGATCATACCTAGGTAGATTAACTATAAATATGTATATAAGGATCAACTCAGAGCAGATGGTAGAATTTCAGAGAACCATGGACGAGTACATAAGACAGAAAGCAACAGAGATAGTAAAGGAATATGTACAAAACAATAGGAATGAAGTGTTTGTAAAAAATAGTGGCCCGTCTGAACAGGTAGCGGCGACGCTATTCACGAGTAGCGTTGTGAAATTTGACGAAAATTTAAGACTACATCCGCATCGTTTTTTGAGACAGTTTGAGCATACACTCGATGAGGATTCAGTTTCCGAGCAAACACGAGTGATGCTGTTTAAAGGTGCGATAAAAGTAGAAAATGCGCAGTGGTTATTTAAATCAACGACAGCGAAGACATTCGGAGACATAAAGAGGAAGTTTTTGGAGTGCTTTTGGACGAAAGTAGTCCAAAAGAATGCGATGGAAAGATTTACGAATGAGGTAATTAATCCAAAATCAACTGTGGCAGAGGTGGAAAGTAGGTTACGATTATACATTGACTGATTAATAGATAGTCCACTCTTGTGTAAAAGAAGTCTCGCCCTGCTTTTAGTCAACCTTGAAAAAAAAAAAGTTATACAGTTTGGTGAAAGAGGGCGTCGTAAAGAACGCATGCGCAGTGCACAAAAAGTCATGCGTTTTTCCCCTTTCCATCCTAAAAAAGCTGCTATGCAAGCGCTATCTCTGAAACAACTCGATAACTGGACGAAAACCGAGCTGGTTTTAATTTAAACATAATTGACGAGTCTATTTATATGTATGGGGGGGGGGCTACCAACTATACGTATGTATATAGACACTGGATCTACTAACCAAGACATGTAACTGCGGACAGAGACGTAAGGGAAAGGTTGAGTTGGGACAATTTATCCCGAGAGTGCTCTTCGCAGCGCTGCCGTCGATTTTTCTGAAGCGCGGGGGTAGGGCAGGTAGCTGGTTGCGTGACGTAGCTATCATTATCAGTTATCATCTCACAACAAAACCGACGGCAGCGCTGCGAAGAGCACTCTCGGGATAAATTGTACCAACTCAAGAAAAACAGCAAAATGGCTACGAGTTACATTTGTCTTGGTTAGTAGATCCACTGTCTATAGTATGTATTATTAATCTACCTATGGTAAGATCCACACTATGATCACTCTCACAAATAATAAAAGTAAATGAACATAATCATCTTAGGTAAAAAAAAAAAAACTGACTTGATTACTCGAGTGAATTTTTTCGCACCATCCGCGATACCTTTCTTGAAAACTTTCCTCCACGAATCGCAAGTTTTGAAATTTTTAGCAACGTGAACATTCATCAAATTCGTTTGATAATCCAATTCGTCACTTATGAGCATAAATTGATTGTAACATATGGCATTCCAAAACATCACGAAGTACATATATGACACAGCTGAGGTATAAGCCAACAGTATTATGGCAACAAAAGAAATATTACCAAAGAGGTACACATAGATGGAACGATGCATTTCAATATTTGGTACAGGTAGGGGATAGAAAGCACCTTTGGTCATTTTGTGCTCGTCGCGAAATAAAATCAGATCAAAAATGCTTCGTAAGATTTGCGTGGAAACATTGATGAAAACCAAAATTAAATATGTATTGAAATTACGCTTCACATTGATGGTTTCTCGTTGTTTCTCAACTTTCAGCGTAAACTTTTCTGTAAGAATGTGGTCAATTTGTGCAATGCTGGATTCCATACGATCGCGGTAGCAGTATACGACCAATGGCAAAAATACCACATGCACCACGATTATTGCAAGTGAATATCCTGAATTCAGCACTATCATTGGATTTATATTATTTTCATTCAGCATGTAGTTCAGAAACATTGCAAATCCAAAGGATATTGAAAACAACTGACACATGAACCAGATGCACTTCACATAGAAGTGTATTTTATCGGTGAAGTAAATGTTCCCCATGATGCAAAGTGCAAAGTACAGCTGGTTCACTGAGGTATTTTTGTACCCGAATATGTTCTTCTTACCTCTCATTTGGTTGACAAATTTTTGTAGCTCTTCGAGTAAAATCATTTTCATGTTTGAAACAAAACGAACAGCTTAAAATTGATGTGCACTACTTACTAAAAAAGTCCTTCAATTTCACATTGGTTGGTTTTCAAAGACAGTACCACGATTACCTAACGAACCAATTGAAATTACTTTACAATAATTTCTTCTTGAGTAGGTGTCTACATCACATCCGATGGGAAAAAGACGTGATTCAATAATTCAACTGGCATCAAAGTCTCATCGATGTTTTAATAATTGAAATAAAAAGATGAAGTTCAAATGAAGTATCGATGTGAGGAGTTCCTAGCTCATTATTAGAATAATTAATTTGACACAATAGTGCTTTACTTCGAGTAGGTAATCTATCTTGTCGCCAACTCAAGTTTCTTGATGACAAAATGAAGGACCATGTCTATAATTTTTACATTCACAGTTGATACTTGGGTTTTACGTATTGAGGGTACTAACTTTTGACTGAAATTTAGGTTTCAATCACACTCTTGCATTTGCGTTTCAGAATTAAGTATCCTTCAAAATATTCTCTTAAAAAGAATCAAGACACCGCCCTCCCACTCGTCAGTGCAAACTGACACTCCGTAGAAAAAGAACTACAAAAAAAGGGGGTAGCAAAAACAAATACTTATTGTAGAACAGTGGCAAATTTGAGAAGAAAAATATAGGGAAGTCAGAAAGTTGCTACATTAATGTCACTTTTTCAAAGGGGACGAGGACTGTTTTATGGAATAAATTAAAAAAATTGTTTTTTTTAAAGAGCTACTATTTTTCAAAAATTTTAAGTAATTTTTTTTTAATTTTCAGAAACTAGTTGTTGAATTCCCTAAATTGGTAAATTTTCAAAAATTATCAAATTTCTCAAAATCGTTGAATTTTTTAAAAATTCTCTAATTCACTAAAATTGTTGATTTTTCAAAAATTATCAAATTGTCATTTTCTCAAAAATTGACAAATTTTCGAAAATTAAGGCACCTCTGCAACTAGTCATAGGTGCTTGCGAAAATTACTGGAAAATCACAACCAAGAAGAACAGGGCAGGGAGCAAACCGCTGGCCAGGGAAGAGGAGTTGTCTGGTCTCTATATCAAGGCAAAGGGACTCGTCGGCGTAGATCCGCCCAATAAGGTCAAGGTGAGCCTCGATCACTGCCGCTTCCAAGTTAAGGCATGCAACGCCCTTCTACAACACCGTGCGGTGACACCTGAGCAGACCAAGATGATCCAGTCTGAGTTCGCATATTTATTCTTTGATCAAAAAGTCCTGGAGTACCTTCAGAAATGCGATATCTCAACATTAGCAGACCCTGTTTCTAGAGGTTCCTCTCCCCTCAATGGTGCCGGGGTCATCGTTCCTGCTTCCTTGACTGCCGCAACCCAAGAAGCTGCGGGTGTGCAGACTACTCGAGGACCCTCTCCGCCGCCTTCCCAGCTTGTTGCTTCAACTCCTAATGGGGGCCTAAGCTCGCCTATATCGCCTCACGACACTTTTACTCGTATGGAGACTGGCGACTCTGACCATGCAGAGCCTTCAGCGACTATTCTGGATCCATCCACCCAACCGTCCAACAGTAGGAAGAGGAACAGAGACCAGAATGTATCAGATGACTTCTCGCAGGACATGAGCTCCATTTGTGACATCCAGGTGGACGTGGTGGCTGACAGCTTTCAGGCAAGGATCAACAGCGTGTGCAACGTTTTCGATAGAGTCGCCGAAAATAGCCCTCTGAGAGAGTCTCTTACAGAACCCTTTTATACGACGGTCGATGAGGTCAAAATGCTGTTTACCACGGTTGCTGACGCGTTCGTGGCCAAGAAAGAGAAGTGTATGGTCCTCCAGGCTGATGTTCCTTCCTACAACAAAGGGACCACTGCTGAGAAAAGGAGAAGGCGTGAAAATCCATCGGCAAACACCTCTGATAGGACCCTTAACAGAATTAAAGGAATCGACCAAAAGCTTGATAGGCTCTTCGAATGCCTCACCAGCATTCCTCTCCCACACGATGGAGAGGAGAATCTTCAGCAGCACCCTGGCCAGCTTGAATGGCCTGGCCCTAGGAACCAACCATCGAGGTCCCCCCTTCCGTCCCAGAGGCAGCGGGGCCCTGCTAATCAGCAAAGCCCTAGGGGCCGAAGTAATTCAGTTCAGCCAAGAGACCAAAGGCAAATCCCTCCTCCAGTCTTCAAAGTTCGCGTCTCTTCCAACAAGGAAGGAGTGGATCTAATGACCCAGGTTCTCGGTACAGCGGGTCCGGATTGTGCCAAATATGATGTCAGAGATGTCCGACTCATTCCAGGAGGAAAGGTGGAGTTTGCTGTCGGCTCCAGCCTGGGGGCTGAGGCTCTGGCGGAGAAACTAAATGGCGGAGATATCGAGGCTGCTGTCAAGGCAAGATTGAACCTGGAAGTCATCGTTCATGGACTTGTGGATTGTACGACTGCTGATATGGTCGGCAGTGCCTGGCTCATCTCACAGGGAATGCACCAATTAGGGTTTCTCTTGTTCCCTATGGAGATGGCACGCGATCTGGCAAAATAGCATTTGTGGTGTTAGCTCGTAATCTCCCCCACAGACGCAGCCTACCCGATACGCCAGAGACGCCAGAGCCAGTCGCCGGGACAAGTGGCGTGGTTTTGCCCAAGAAGAAATGTACCCATAAGTATAGAAAGAGCCGCTGCCTGAAATGCCAGCGTAAACAGCCGAAGAAGCCCGAAAAACCCAAGGAGAATCCTCGAAATCTCCCCGGCAAGCTGATCTGCAAGGATGGTAAGACACCGTCGGTAATCGCACACGACCCTTATTGCAGTGGAACCGGCGACTTTAGATACGGGGATCCTGACTCCGATTCCTACTGGTCGAGTGGCGGTAAGTATAAGGAAAAGGGGGACTCCTATGACAACTACCTCAGCGTAATCAGTCTCTATTTTTTTTCCAGACGAATAAGAACCCGGAGATCTAGCCAGCCAGAGTTTCCAGACTACAAAACAATATCGTTCTCAGTATAGGTAATTACTTTGTAAATATGTATGTAACGTAAATTAGGTCCGGTGGCAAGAATCCGAAAACGTACCGCCGCGTCTAGAACCACCATTCTGCCCTGTCCTGTCCTAACCAATCTCTGAAGCCCGTAAAATTAACCCCGACGTCGAGCCAGGCAGCTGGGACCACACCAGATCCAAATATTAGTGCCCCCAGCCCGTCTAGAAGAGCCGCTCCTCGACGCGCCGATCCACAGGCATCCACCACTCGATTTGCTGAACTGGTGAGATCGTCGGATATGTAAGTACAGTCATCGCGACAAACACAGTCGCATTGGTCCTACTCGGTTCCACCTTATATTTGTTACATGTTGATTAATTAGTACTTGTTTATTATGTACTTTCAGGGTGGAGGTGATGACCCTGGATGAGTTTACGATACCAGATGTTATACCCCCGCACCAACACCACAGAAACGGCATCACAAACACGAGAAGATTATAGTCTTCTTCCAACAGAAGCCAGCCGGGGACGGCCAACGTGACCGCAGCGGACCCGGCAAGCGAAACCAAGTTTATACACTGGCAGTAACTAGGCAAATATAGTAAGATGAGTAATTTCTCTATGTTCCAGGCGCACCTAGAACTTAATTAACTTAGGCCATCCAGTCCTTTTACCAATCTTACAATTTCCAGACATGCCGAATCGCCCCGTGCCGACCCCAATTGCCGCCACCTCTCGATGGCCAATGAACGATGCCAGCACTGCCCATTTAGGCATTCCCGCATGCCGGCCAGGAACCGAACGAACCCCTGGAAGACCGATGGCGAGACCCTAATGCAATGGGAAAAAACTCTAGTTGTGTCGGATACAGACCCGTTTGTCTGCGGAAGGAACTGGAGAAAAGGAGAACCGGCTACAGAAGACTACTATTGGTCAGACTCGGACTAGGTAAGATATGTACCAACTGCCCACTTACATATACCCAACAGCCTCAATCTTATTATAATAAGATGTTGCACATTCGTAGTTTGTACCCTTAATATTGAAGAAAATAGGTGATTAAAGAACGAACATGCCAAGAAGAAGTCTAACGCCGCCTCTTCTAGAAGATTGGAAAGTTGAACTAGAGAATGTTCTTGATTTTGAAGTGAAAAGTTTCGCCGATCTTGACCAGTCTTTCGCTCCCCTTTGACCACGAAATATCGTGTGATAAGGATTCTTCAGATTACGAAATTCATTCAGATTTTCTTGAGATCGTATGTCGGATTTGAACTTCGATAGTCGACGTTTTCGTTCATTTTTTCACAAAATTGGTTTACAAATGATTCATGAGGAATCTGCGTTGTATTCGATGTAAAAAGTTGATTGATGAATTTCGATGCATCATTCTATTATTTTGAGATCGTGTGTCGAATGAGCGATCATTGTATAAATTTCATTTATTTCAGGAATTGTTGGAGGAACAGTTACGTCTAGCTAAAGCCGAACTCGATTTAAGACCGTACATTGAAGTTCTTCAACGGAAAGCGATACCAATTTGGCTCTTGAATAGCGAGAGCGAGTCTGCTTTCGTAAAATGGGACTTATCTCTGGAATTCCAGTTGACGCAGGCCGCCAAAATTATTCTCAGTCGAATTGCGAAATTCGAACCTCGATTTGATACAACAGACATAGCTGATACCTTGTCGCGGATGTACGACGCTCTGTCGGAAACAATACAGCATAATCGAACGCCACGCCCCATTAGATTAAATGATGACGAGTGGAAAGCATTATTCGATAAAATAAAAGTCGATGACCCTGATATTCAAGAAATATTCAAGGAGATTGTGAAACCGATTACGAAAGAAGAACGCGGTAAGTCATGTTTTTATCAATAAAACTCTAGTTGTGTCGGATACAGACCCGTTTGTCTGCGGAAGGAACTGGAGAAAAGGAGAACCGGCTACAGAAGACTACTATTGGTCAGACTCGGACTAGGTAAGATATGTACCAACTGCCCACTTACATATACCCAACAGCCTCAATCTTATTATAATAAGATGTTGCACATTCGTAGTTTGTACCCTTAATATTGAAGAAAATAGGTGATTAAAGAACGAACATGCCAAGAAGAAGTCTAACGCCGCCTCTTCTAGAAGATTGGAAAGTTGAACTAGAGAATGTTCTTGATTTTGAAGTGAAAAGTTTCGCCGATCTTGACCAGCTCATACAAAAAAGAATCGAAATAATGGTACGGCAGAAAATTGAATGCGCACGTGAACGGGACTACTACAAAAGTAGAGCAGAAGAATTTCAATATGAGAAGGCTATTCTAAAATCAAAGTTGGAAACAACCACAGCTGAGTTGGATGCGAGACCATACGTCGAGTTGTTGACTAGGAAGGTGATGCCAAGTTGGCTGACCTTTTGTCCCTGAAAGTTCTAAATAGAGGAATTCGAACTACTAAACACATTGACGGTGGTTTAAAAATCAGATTTTATTAAGGCTGGAGGGGGTATCTCAAGCTGAAAAAATCTAAAAAAATTATGAATAATTGTAAAACATTGTAGAAAACAAAAATAATTTTTTTGACATTGTACCATGAAATCGTTAAAAATATTACTTAGAATTGTTCGAAAAAAATGAAATTTTTTCATACTTCATTCATGCAAACCCAAATCAATTTGACCCCCTCCCCCCTCCCAAGCTTCGGAACTAAAAAGATGACTGGCAACATCAAGTAAGTACCAATTTAGTATTAATAGGTACTTTGTGAAAATGATGTGACCCTGGATGTTTGGAAATTGACTGGAAACAGGAATTTAACTCTACGTGATAGGTCCTCATCGTATTTAACGTTTTTACCGCAAAAATAAATGATGTATAACTTATGTACGCCCATTTCAGGACTTTGCTGCAAAGTTGGTACGTTAAATAGTTTTTTTCCTTATCCAATGTGCACGTATATCTGGTATGTGGACAAATGTTGGAAAATCATCTGCCATAAACATTTGTTTTCATTTAAGCACTTTGCCAGGAATAGTATTTTATTATAAGAGGACGTTTATCATTGTCGTCTAGGTTTTCACTTAGTACACTTCGAACTCGATAATTGTATTTCTCGTATGTCTTTATGAATTTTTCGACGATTTTTTCCCTTTATTCTTGGTCTTGGTGCGGTATGCGCTTACATAAGCATTAGTCGTCTGTTGAGTAATGCACGGAACGAAATGTTCACTATTTTTTTCATTTTTTTTTTCATCTTCAATGGCATGCATCTATCAAAGCACGCACGTGCGATCGTTCAGCCACAAAGTTTTATTGTACGCGTCATGTCTGGCCAGTGAGACGAACCAGTTCGAGTAAAGAAACCGGATGAATCGTTCTTAATCGTTCTCTTTCGTTCGGTTTGCTTTTTAACAAAAACCAACAAAAGGAAGACGTGATCTTTTGCTGATTCGAATTAAACTTCCATTTGTTATTGGTTTTTCCATTTTTTCTCCTCCTCCGCCTTCTCTCTCAAGTTTACTCTACTATGGTCGTCCAATATTTGCTTTTTCATTCCTTCACGGTTTATAAATACATCGCCTTCGGTGAACGAAGACCTAACGATGGATAATCGTTAATTGTTTACCACATTCGAGCTCCATAGACACTCGCCGCAGTCACAAGGTGATGCTAGTGAGGGTGCGGCGGAGTCAAGATGATCGACTTTAACAATCACTAAGTACCCGTCTAATCTTCCGAATGATTTCTTATTTAAAATGTGTTTTGCTTTTTTTCGAGTGTTGCCCCAGTGGCCATTCTGAGAGGAAAAATATAAGGAAGTCCGAAAGTTGATAGGTTACAGTGTCACTTTTTCATAGGAGGAGAGCGGTGTTTTATGGAATGAATTGAAAATTCAATTTGTTGAAGAACTGTACCATTTTTTTTTTTAAATTTGAGGATTGGAATTTCTTTCAAATTCAGAGTAAATTTTTTTCACGTTTAAAAAAATTATTGAATTGTTTAAATTGCAAAATTTTCAAAAATTATCCAACTTCCCATAACCGTTGAATCTTTTAAAATTATTTATTTCAGAAAAATTGGTGATTTTTCAAAAATTGCGGAATTTTCAGTCATTTCCTTTTCAAAAATTGTTGATTTAAAAAAAATTAAAATTTACAAATTTTCAAAAATTAGCAACTTTTTCAAAACTGACAAATTTTCCAAAATTGACAAATTTTCTTAAAATGACAAATTTCTCAAAATTGACAAATTTTCCAAAACTGACCAATTTTTCCAGACTGAAATATTTTCTCAAACTGACAAATTTCCCAAAATTGACAAATTTTTCAAAATTAACGAATTCTTCAAAATTAACAAATTTTTAACAATTGACAAATTTTCCAAAATCGACAAATTTTGCAAAATTGACAAATGTTTCAAAACTGACAAATTTTCTAAAATTGACAAATTTCCTCAAAATCACAAAAATTACAAATTTTTCAAAATTGACAAATTTCCCAAAATTGACAAATTTTTTAAAATTAACATTTTTTTCAAAATTGATAAAAGCTCTAAAATTGACAAATTGTTTAAAATTGACTAATTTTTGAAAATTGACAAATTTTTTAAAATTGACATAATTATTAAAAATTGACATAATTATTAAAAATTGACAAATTTTCCAAAATTGACAAATTTTCCAAATTGACTAATTCTTTAGATTGAAAATTTTTTAAAATCGACAAAATCTCCAAAATTAACAAATTTTTTAAAATTGACAAATTTTTCAAAATTAACAAATTATCCAAAATAGACAAATTTTCTAAAATTAAAATTTTTAAAAATTGACAAATTTTTCAAAATAGACATTTTTTTAAAAATTGATAAAAGCTCTAAAATTGACAAATTTTTTAAAATTGAAAAGTTTTTCAAAATTGACAAATTTTTGAAAATTGACATATTATTGAAAATTGACATACTTATTATTAAAAATTGACAAATTCTCCAATATTGTTAAATTTTCCAAAATTGACAAATTTTCCAAAATGGTTAAATTATCCAAAATTGTCAAGTTTTCCAACATTGTCTTTTTCAAAATAAAATTGTCAAATTTTTCAAAGTTGACAGATTTTCTAAAACTAACAATTTTTTTGAAATAGTTAAATTTTCTGATACTGACAAATTTTTCAAAATTGGCAAAATCTCCAAAATTGACAAATTCCAAAAATTGACAAATTCTTCAAAATTGACAAATTCTTCAAAATTGTCAAATTTTCCGAAATTGTCAAATTTTTCGAAATTGTCAAATTTTCCAAAATGTCAAATTTTTCTAAATTGTCAAATTTTTCTAAATTATCAAATTTAGAAAAATTTTCAAATTTTCCAATATTGTTAAATTTTCCAAAATTGTCAAATTATCAAAAATTGTCAAATTATCAATAATTGAAAATTTTTCAAAAATTGTCAAATTTT
>FIZV01016452.1:0-12076 GCA_900050545.1 Trionymus perrisii | reverse complement strand
AAATACAAGTACAGTTCTTCAAAAAATGTAATTTTTGATTTATTCCATAAAACAGCCCAGTGCCTATGTAATGTACGAGTATCAACTTTCTGACTTCCCTATATTTTCCCTCTCAGAGTCGCCACTGATTCAATACGTATTATTTGCACTGTAAAATAACTTGTTTCTTCACTTTTTGTAGGAGCCTTTTTGATATGTTACTGCATATCGGCTTTATTCTGCGGAATCCCTATGTTCTTCCAAGAGGTAGCCATTGGCCAATATTTGGGCTCCGGAGGAATGACATTTGTTGGAAAATTATGCCCTATATTCGCTGGTAAGCATAATTATTAATTAGTTATACTATCTGATTTGCCTGTGAAAAGAAACATTCTTCCCTCCTTTATGATATTTTTTTTCTTTTTCAAATAGGCACCGGTTACGCAAGTATGACCATAGTATTCCTGTTGGACGTTTATTATTGTATAATCGTAGCCTGGACTCTGCTCTACCTATTCAGTTGTTTTCGCTCTTTGCCATCGTTACCTTGGCAGGATTGCGGTAATTATAAGCCTATTCATAAATAATTACATCAGACGAAAAAAATTCATCGTCCTCGAGAGCTCGAAGGATAAAACAGAAAAAATTCTATTACGTACTCAGCGTGTGACTAATCAGGGTACCATTTTTCACGTATTTTTACAGGTCACTGGTGGAATAGTGAAAATTGCGTCACAGACGCCATCTCGGTGAATACCCACAACGAAACATCGTTATACAACATTACCAGAGCCGTTACTAATTTAAACCAAACAAAGGTCGCTTTTACGGTTACCCCTGCCGAAGAATTTTGGAGGTGAGAGAAAAAATTGCTCGTACTTTTGATTAAAATTCAACATTGAACTAGCACGAGGGCTGCGCTGAATCGATGTTTTGCGGTTTTACCAACGTGGTGGAAATTTGAATATGGGGCGTATGGTAATGATCGAATGAAATTCAGTTGACCGTTATAGGTAATTGGATGCGGTCGTGGTCCCGAGACGATGAGATGATAAGTGGTCGACCGCAATACGATGTTTGCTCGGATAATTTTGTTTATATTTGGAGATTTTTCTTTTACAGACATCGAGTGTTGATGATTACGGACGGTATCGAAAATCTCGGTGGAATGCAGTGGGAGCTATTGGCTTCGTTGTTCATCGGATGGCTGGTTATTTACATTATTTTAGGCAGAGGACTTAGTCAGAATGGAAAGGTGATTTTCGAAGTTTTTTTCCTCAAAGGAATACCCACCTAGATTATTTTTGAGAATGAAAATATAATACGTATGTGACCCAGCATCCTAACTAGGATTTTTTTTAAAGCCAGGGCAAGTGAAATTTGAACCAGGACAGTGGCGTTTCTGAGAGGAAAAATATAGGGAAGTCAAAAAGTTGATACTTGAAGGCTCCACTTTTTCAAAGAGTTGTTTCATGGAATGAATTGAAAATTCAAATTTTTTGAAAGGGTTAAAGTTTCTATAAAATTGAGGGTAATTTTTTTCACATTTTCAAAAATAATTGAACGTTGCCTTTTCTAAAATTCTCTGAATCATAAAAAATGACGGAATTTTCAGAAATCAACAGTTTTTAAGAAATTGTTAAACTTTTCAAAATTGGCAAAATCTCCAAAATTGACAAATTCTTCGAAATTGACAAATTCTCCAAAATTGAATAATTCTCCAAAATTGACAACAATTCTAAAATTGACAAATTCTTTAAAATTGAAAATTTTTCTAAAATTGACAAATTCTACAAAATTAACACAAATTCCCCAAAATTGACAATTATTCTAAAACTGACAAATTCTTTAAAAATCGGGAATTTCCTAAAGTTGGCCAATTCTCCAAAAGTGACAACAATTCTAAAATTGACAAATTTTACAAAATTCACAAATTTTACAAAATTCACCAATATTCTAAAATTTACCAATTCTTTAAAATTGACAAATTTATCAAAATTGTCAAATCCTCAAAAATTGACAAATTCTCCAAAAGTGGCAAATTATCCAAAATTGACAAATATTCTGAAATCGACAAATTTTCTAAAATTGACAAATTCTTTAAAATTGGGAAATTTTCTAAAATTATCAAATTCTCAAAAATTGGCAAATTTTCCAAAAATGACAAATACCTAGGTATTCTAAAATTTACCAATTCTTTAAAATTGACGAATTTATCAAAATTGTCAAATCCTCAAAAATTGACGAATTTTCAAAATTGGCAAATTCTTTAAAATTGGGAAATTTTCTAAAATTAACAAATTCAAAATTATCAAACTCTCAAAAATTTACAAATTTTCTAAAATTGACAAATGTTCCAAAATTGCTTTAAAATTGAAAATTTTTCTTAAATTGACAAATTCTACAAAATTAACATTTTTTTTTAAATTGACAAATAAATAATTGTCCGAAATTGACAATTATTCTAAAACTGACAAATTCTTTAAAAATTGAAAATTTTCTAAAATTGCCAAATTCTCCAAAATTTACAAATTTTCCAAAATTGACAAATATTCTAAAATTTACCAATTCTTTAAAATTGACAAATTTATCAAAATTGTCAAATCCTCAAAAATTGACAAATTCTCCAAAAGTGACAAATTATCCAAAATTGACAAATATTCTAAAATCGACAAATTTTCTAAAATTGACGAATTTTCCAAAATTGAAAAATTCTTTAAAGTTGGGAAATTTTCTAAAATTAACAAATTCAAAACTATCAAATTCTCAAAAATTGACAAATTTTCTAAAATAAAATTAAGAAATTTTCAAAAATTGACAGTTGTAAAATTGGCAAATTCTTTAAAATTGACAAATTTTCCAAAATTAACAAATATTCTAAAATTTTTCCAATCAGGGCAAAACATCATGAGAATCAGGGTATGGTCCTGATTGCCCTGACGCTGGTTTCGATGCTGATGTTGATTGGAGGGGAAAGCGTTAAATAACTTTTTTTTAGTAATACCCAATCCTCCGAAAAAATTTTCGTTCTCGAGAAAATGCACAAAATATGATCTAAAATTAAGATTTTTTTACAGGTGGTTTGGTTCACAGCATTATTTCCATACGTCATTATACTGATTTTACTTTTAAGAGCTGTGACATTACCAGGAGCTAAGGACGGACTTTATTTCTTAATCTCTACGGACTTCGCTAAACTGAAATCGGCCCAAACTTGGATCGACGGAGTTTCTCAAATATTTTTCGGATACAGCTTGGGTGTTGGCACGTTACCAGCTCTAGGCTCGTATAATCGTTTCGAGCACAATTGCTACAGGTACGTACTCGATGTTGTACCATTTTTAGAAATTCCACACTTCCGCCGATGGCTAAATGTTTCTTTTGAATCGTTCAGGGATGCCATTGTTACCTGCATAGTGAACACGATCACTTGCGTTTTGGCTAGCATGATTACATTCAGTATTCTCGGATTTATGGCCTACACTCAAGAGAGCAACGTAAATACGGTTGTCCAAAGTGGACCTGGTTTGGTCTTCATTACGTATCCAGAAGTAGTCTTGAAGTTACCTGCTGCCCCTGTCTGGGCTGCTCTTTTCTTCTTCATGTTGGCAGTAAGAGTTGTTTTAGTCGAAATGCTTCGGAAAATCTTCGAGAAACTTGACTATTGAGTTTTACTTTCAGATTATCGGCATCGACAGCGAGTTCTGCAACGTGGAATCATTCATAACCGGCCTAGTGGATAAATGGTCTTCTGTATTGCGTCCGCGTAGAAAATTATTCGCATTTGCAATCTGTTTTTCGATGTTTATCTTGGGAATTCCAATGGTGACGCAGGTATGAATTACATTCATGGGACATCGTAGGAAATCGAAGAATTTTTCTTTGTTTTTTTGACTGGCAAGACCTACCTACCAATCGCTTCGTTTGACATTGTATCTTTTCCAGGGAGGAGTTTATATTTTCCAATTATTCGATTTTTACGCCGCATCTGGTCTTTCCTTATTATGGGTTTGCTTCTTCCAAACCATCGCTATATCGTGGTTTTTTGGAACGGAACGATTCAACAATTGCGTCCTCCAAATGATGGGTGTCAAGTTGCCTTGGTTTTTTACCATATGCCTTCAGTTTGTAGCTCCCTTCTTGATGATGGTAATTTCATCTTGAAAATAAACGAAGAATGTACCCTATAGAACGTTCGAACGTCGTATTACAGATGTATTTCAATTGCAGGGCGTCTTTCTGTTTTTCGCATTCAATTTCGAACCTGTTAAATACGGAGATAGTTACACGTATCCTAAATGGGGCGAATACTTGGGTATTTGTATGTCAGCATTGTCTATGATGTGGATACCATTGTATATGATTTATTACTTGATCAAAGAACCAGGAACATTGGCAGAAGTATATAATCATTTATTATTCATTTCATCGTATAATTTATCCTTATTTATAAGTTGATCACCGAGAAGCTTATCTAACGATTGATTCTCATTTGTAGAAACTAAAAAGAGGTGTGACCCCGCAATTTGAAATCTTAGCGATCAAGAAAAACGCCACCGAATCGATCTCTGCCGAAGTAATACCACCGGTGAATCCAGTTTCAGAGAGTAAAGTTGGTCTGTTATGCGCATCTCAAGTGAAACTGGCCAATTGAAGAGTTCAATTAGGATGCACCGATGGGAGAAGACAAGGCTCTTTCTTTATCTGTGAATTTACGTTATAAGACGTGTAAATTGCTTCAGTTTCCATTCCATTCTGCGTTCTTTTAAGAATGGACGAACTGATTTATAAACAGTATTGAATTTCTAAGGTGCCGGTTACGGAACTATAGGTAGTGACGCTTTAATAGGTTAATCAACTCTGTGATACCTTCGCATAGAATATCATCTGTCCCTTAACGCCCAGTGGTGATTTTACTTAGGATTAGATGTTTTTTGCTTTATTTTGTTCCTACTGAAGTGGCATTTTTTGGAGTTTGTTATCTTTATTAGAGCCAGTTACCATCGCTTAACCTATTATTTTAAATAATAATTCGCGTTTGGTGATAGTTTTATGAAATTATGAAGTGTGCGTTTTTTGGGATTCATCTTCGGTGATACTATTTTTAAGATCGAAATTAGATTTAGGTACTTATTGAAATTTGATTAAAAAATTAGGAAAAGTTTAGTCTTAGATTTTAGGTTTTCTTCCCTCAAAAGAAAAGTACTTTAGATACAAATTTTGTTAGGATTAGAAGATTTTTTTTTTGTTTTTTACTTCATCCCGGATTTTTTACCTTCCACATATTTACATTTTGACTTGATTGATGATTAGTCCCATAGTTATATCTGAATCTTATAACAATTCCTTTCGATTAATTATGAATCAGTTTCGTGACAGGCACCTTTCTACTATTTTCATATCATTTTCTCGAAGACATGTATGATGTATGATTACTTACGTAATTGTAACAAAAGATTAATAAATCTTTACGATCCCATTACTACGTATATATATTATTTTTAATTAACCGAACATCGTTTTCATTGGAAAACTAACAATAGAAGTTATGCACAGAAAATACGCAACTTGGTATTTAAATTAAACATACTCGATACAGAATCAAACTGAGAAGTTGTTTGTTTCCTTTCCAGCTCTGGTGAAACGATAATAACGCGTATCTTTGGTATTTTACCCGAGGGTCGTGAAATCATTTTCAGCTGAGACCTGCAATGTTGACAAGAAATTTAGATGATAGAGAAATGCATTCGGTCTTCCAATTTCTAAGCATTTCAGTTACCTTGAATAGCTTCTGAACCTTCGTAATTAGGTGAAAGAGCCTGCCCCCGATGATTGAATACGTAAAAAGACGGTACGTTTCTTAAAGTTTCCCAAGACTTCCTTTCTAAATTCTTGGTGGCACTGATTTCCTTAAACTCTCCAGCTATGTTTACAATACCGATCATGGCTACTATTAAGCTGAGAATTCCTTGAACGAAGATATCCAGCGGTAGAGTTCCATTTTCTTGTTCTTTCAAACGTAAATATGAGCGGTGTTTCGCAGCTGAATATGCCGTGTGACACAACGACAGTAAACTTAGAATTGTTAAATTTCTATAAAACCTTTTAGACATGTCAAGAATATAGAAAATTAGGTAAGATTAGATTAATTATCCACGAATTAATGACGAAACAAAATTTTTCAAACTGAGAAAAGAGTAAAAGTAGTAACAACAAAATTAATTCATCTTTATATTTTTATTGACTTTGAAGTTTCGTTCTGTACAGCCAGAAATAACAGTGTTGCCATGGCAGATATTTCAAATCGTGATGATTTTTTTTTCTTATTATTTCACATCATTGTTTTACTGAAAAACCGTTTCTCTTTGTTGCAAACGGCTTTTTCGGACATTTTCAAATTTTGACTAGCGAAGCACGTCGCTGTAGTTTTATGTTTTATTTGATTTATATTTTAATTATGAATGTTAAAAATTGGGGTGTTAATCACGACGATATATCGTTTAATTTAGATAAAGACTTCCTATATAGTAAGAATCCGGCTCGGCGTAAAGGTATGAATGTATTTTATTTTATTGTTAAACCAGTACGCGGTAAATTCTGATGACTGTACTAAATCGACGTTATTGTATAGTTCAAGCGCAAAACCAGCAATATCCAAATCTACCTTCGTTACGTATTCAATCAACTCAATATGTTACTCGTGATGGTTTACCAACAAAATTAGCGTTGTCTTCTTCAATATCATCGCCCTTCGTACAAAGAAGCAACATCCCATTTCTAACACCGTTTAGTTCTAAATCGAAATTTCACTCCAGTACTGAAACACCTAGAGATATTTTTAGCAAGTACGATTTTACGATTGATGGAACGGAGACGAGTCGATCAGTTTTAGATTTCAGTAATATATTTAAAGTTGATTTCGGTCCAACTCGTAAGCCACTACTACCGCAGATAACTGAGAATAACGAAGCGAAATACGCTACTGCAGCTTCGAACAAGGGACCTTCGAAGTTATTCTTTAGTACGACAGTGGAAACAAAAACGTGAGTGCAGTGTTTTATTTAGATTTCAAATTACGTATTTACGTATTGTTTATGTATTTTTTTTATCGAAGAATACCGCCATCTCCGAGTCAATCCTGTCGTAGTAAAACAACAGAGGCATCTGCCAATGATAATCCGATTATTGGAAAAGCAAGTAAATCAGCGACGTCAGCGGCCACTAGCTCTACAAATCATACAATCATAGGTTGTGTACTTGCTTGCAATACTTTGATTTTCTGTCGTAAGGTATGTACTGATTAATATCTATGGTGTTTTCAGCAATAATAGAAGGTCGAGGCCAATCCAGAGGTGAAGTAGGTATCGCAGCGGTTGACGTAAAAAGACCTTTCCTTATTTTATGTCAGATTAGCGATACACAAACGTATGTGAATACGTTGAGAAAAATCAATATACTGAATCCTGTCCAAGTAAATATTCACAATATCTATCTCTATTATCTCTCTTTTTCATTACCTACATCTTTTAAATTCATCTTAGATCTTAGTTCCAAATTCATTTTGCGACAAAACGAACAAACTGTATCAACTACTATTGGAAAACTTCCCTAGAATATCTTTCGTTAATGTTCAGCGTAAATTTTTCAACGAATCTCAAGGACTGCAGCAAGTGCAAGGTTTGTGTTTACCAGAATATTCATCCGTTGAATTGATTGTACTGAGAAAAAGTCACGCTTTGATGGCAACGGCGGCGCTAATAAGATACGCTGAATTTGAACAAAGTATGATGTTTGCTCCGAAATCCGTACGAATCGAATACCAAAGCGGAGATAATATCGTTTTTATAGGTATTTAAATCCCATTGTATTTATAACTGATTATTTGCGTGATCGTATTTTTAGAGGACTTTTTTTTTAAACGTAGATTTAGAAACGTCCCAAAAATTGGAACTAGTCATGAGTCAAAGTATTGGAAATACTGCAACAGAAAACACTTTGTATTCTGTATTGAACAACTGTTCGACCATCGGAGGCCAGAGAAGACTACGATCTTTAATTTTACAACCGTCTACAGAGCAAACGGTCATAGAAGAACGCTTAGATTGCGTCACTGAAATGATAGATACACCAGAACTATTTTATTCGCTCAAAGTTTGTTGCATTTCAAATTTTGTTGATACTAACACGTAGAAAAAATTCCTAATGATATATTTTCTAGGCTTTATTACCAAAATTTCTGGATGTTGAGCAGTTGCTTTGTTTGTGTACTCAAATTCCGAACGTTAAAGATACCGTGAGAGGTGCTGAATTGCAAATTAACAACGCATTGTTGTTGAAAACTGCGTTAGAAGTGATACCAGCGTTGAGAGATGCTTTGAAAAACGCTAAGAACAAATTTTTTCAAGATTTCATTGAAGTAATCAATGTTTTAAAATTTTTACTCTAAGATATTGACATTATTTATTTATTTAAGTAATTTTCCAGGTCTTGGGTAATCCTCAATACAAGCAAATGGCTGATAAAATAGGCGAAACTTTAAACGATGATGCACATGTGAGCAAGAGCTTTGTAATGTCTCAGTTTCAGAGATGTTTTGCCATCAAAACCGGAATTAACGGGTTTTTGGACATAGCGAGGTTAACCTATTCCGAATTAGTTGGTGACTTTAATGGCGAGTTTGAACCTTTGTTGAATACTCTTACTAGTAAGATTTTGAAATAAAAATATGAGTATTTTATTGTTTTAAATTCCAGAGGTTGTTGAAAACTTGATAAGAGAGTACCGGTTACCATTAGTCATAAGGACGTTACGAAGCAAAGGATCGGTATTGCAAATGAGACTGACCAATGAAAATAGGAATTTTAATTTGAAAGATTTGCCTCCTATCTTTATTCAAGTGTGTTTTTAATTTTTTATAAAAACATTCTTCGTCAACTTTTTCATCTGTTCTATTAAACTTTGCAGGTACAGAAATCAAGATCTCTCATCACAATGACGACCAAAGAGTTATTATTTTTAAAAGAACGAATGAATCATTTTATTCATGAAATCGAGCTCTTGAGTAGCTCGTAAGTATTTTTCCAACGTCTCGACTTTCAACATTTATAAACTTAGTAACAATTTGACCTTCTCCAGAATTATTTCCACCATGCTTGAAGACATTCGACCTTTTATCGGAAGTTTATATAAACTTTGCGAATGCATTGCTGAATTAGACGTAATCATGTCATTTTCCCAAATGAGTAAGAATTTAATGTACATCAGACCCGAGTTTACCATAGACCGTACTCACGTGAAAGCTTCTGTACATCCCATTCTAAATCACATTGCTAATTCGAAGCCAATCGCCAATGATATTGTAAGAATCGTTTTGTAATTTCGATACAAGAGAATCCTCTGAACTTCCAAAGTTTAATATTGGGATTTTAATTTTTTTATTTTATACAGTTTATGTCTACTAATCAAAATTTCTGTATCATTACTGGCCCAAATATGGGAGGTAAAAGCGTATACATCAGACAAGTTGTACTCGTACAAATAATGGCCCAAGTAAGATATTTCACCGTGACCGAAAAATTTATTAATGATTAATGAAGAACAAAATTGCACTGAATTGGATGATCATCCAAATGGATTGTCTTGATTAGATTGGTTGCTATATACCGGCTGAATCAGCACAATTTCGAATTACTGACCGAATTTTTGCAAGGATTGGATTTAACGATAAAATTGAATGTAACGCTTCGTCTTTTATCCTAGAGGTACTCGCTTTAAATTTTTCTGTTTATTAATGAAACAATATTTTTGTAAAAATATTTGATATTTTTATAGATTAAAGAAATGCAGTACATAATGAATTCTATGACTTCGACAAGCCTTATAATTATCGACGAATTATGTCGAGGTACCTCAACCGAAGAAGGTAGCTCTATCGCATGGGCAATATGTGAAAAATTACTCGCAACCAAAGTATTTGTTTTCTTTACAACGCATTTCTTCTATTTAACCAAATTACAAGATTTATATTGTAATGTTGTCAAGTAGGTTGTCTCTTTTGTTGCCCAATCACCCTTGAGAAGTACTAATTTCATGATAAAATTTCCAGTTATCATTTCGAAGCCATAGAAGTGAATTCAGATGACGAAAAATTATCCAGATTAATATACACTCATCGTCTAGTACCAGGAGTCTTAAAGCTGGATCATTACGGGTTGAAATTGGCACGAAGTACCGCGTTACCAGAACGTGTTCTAGATTTGAGTGAAAACATCGCGAAAAAATTGGCCGCGGAATGGAAGGTATCTAAAATAATTTTTTGACGGACTTCTTCTCATTCATTTACCTGTATTAATTACGCATTATCGTTATTAGGTCACTTCAATAGCCGAGCATAGTCTCAGCGAAGATAAACAAATAGACAACATCGTCCTAACAATGGTCGACATGCTGAAAAATAACACACTCACGCTTCAAAGTGTCCAAGACATGTGCGATTACGCAATAACTTTGAATTTACCATTCGTAAAAGAACTTATCAAAAAAATTGAACGAAAAAAACAAATGGCAGATTTTTCCAGCCCGATGAACTCGGAGATATCTCAGCTTGAAGAATGGAACGAAGAAGATCCCGAAGAGGTATCCGATTTTGAAATGACGCCCGAACCACCGCCTGTAACTAACTTGCGTTCTCCGAGTCCAACGCCAGTTCATTATAGAAACCCAACGCCACCCCAAGATGATGAATCTATGGAGTTCGAACCTTCGTATAGTGAAAATATGGAACCAATGTCGCAATTTTCAACGTCCAGTATGGATGAACAAGAACAATCAAGAAATCCTGAAGATATAAGCCCACAAATAAGCTCCGTTTACAGAGACACTAACAGCACTAACAGTACTACACCGAAATCTACTAGTAGTGCTGGAAATGTAACCTTAGGATTTGTCGTATCCAGAAAAGTATTCGATTTTCAACCAATGATGCAAGATGATAAGTTTTGGCGTATGGATGAGACCACGTTGAAGTTTCAAAGTATTAGAAAAGCGAAAAAGAAAAATACTCAATATGAACCACCTCCTCCTTTTGATGGAGATTTCTGAGATGAATTTATTATCCATGAGATTTCAGTTGTAATTTTTAAAATTAAGTTACCACGTTGATTCGCCAATTTATCAATAATTAGATGAAATTAATCACCGAAATAAGAGATCAATTACAATCCACACCGACCAGAGTGACGATATTCCTGCATAAGGAAACATCTTTCGTAAATGATGACTTGATAAGGATGAATTCAGATGGCATCTTCCGTCACGAACTCGGAACGAAGAATGATGATTTCGGTTGAAGTTTTCCAGCAAAGTATCATCTCCTGCAAAAATCAAGGTAATTTTTTCAATAATTTAAATGTTGGCTAAATGTAGTAAATAAGATGAAAAATATATATGTACATACTTATCACTTTTAGAACAAGGGTATCGTTTTAATACGCCACATCGATTACAAATGCAGACCATTTGTCCTTTATGTTCTTTCGTATAACGAGAACGGACTGTATCACCCTCAATTAAGAACACTCCACAACCTTTGCAAATTGATCTTTTGATAGAAGGGTCGAGTCGAAGCACAGTTTTTTTAGAAATAGATATCATTAGTTTTGAATAATGAGCAGACAAATGAGGATTATTTTTGGACCAATATTCGCTAAGTTGATACAAGTAATTCATTCTTTCGAACGCATCACTACCGCGAACAAAACCCTCGGTTACCTTTTCCATTATTTTATAATTGGAAATGATTTTAGATTAATTTTATTCATTTAATAATTATTGACGAACCGAAATGAATAAAAAAATCTCACAAGAAAAGTTGCTGATAAGAGAACCGGCAACGGCAGTTGACAAGACGATGTTGACGTTTTTATTTTTTATTTTTTAAATTAGCAAGAATTTGTGGTGAGGTGAAATATCGCGTTACTTTTTCATTGTATCGAAGATCGTTGGTAACACTGCCGCGTTTGTGATTGTGATTTTGCATGGATTTTCAGTGCTGCACGAACAAGGAAATTTTGTTCTCGTTCCCGTCTTTTGGTTCCCT